>JAAGNO010028367.1:0-68767 GCA_033439905.1 Ceryle rudis | reverse complement strand
ATTACCATCAGGGGGGTTGGGTTCGATACTGGTTTTGTATATATTTGTACATATTCTATTTTATTATTATTATTATTCTCATTAAAGATGTTCTAGTTTCCTTTTCTAATTGCTAAGTCTCTCTCCCTTATTCCCTTTCTCTTCCCCTTTGGGGAGGGCGGGGGGTTAACACAGAGCGTCTGTTACTGGTCTAAGGGGCTGCCCTGACCCTAAACCACGACAGTTACTAAGCAAACAATGGTGTCAGAAGGTACTTCTGTCAGAAGGTACGAGAAGGAAATAACCAGAGACTCGGTGAGTACCAGAGGGAATATCCTATGTACACTACCTCTTATTACACTTCCCTGGGTGTCTGCTTATTGGTGCTGCTGGAGGCAGTAAATGGGTGAAACATTCCTTTTGTTCCATCAAGAGTGGGCGTCCTTACATCCTCAAAATCAGCTCTGCCAGATTTATCAGGGTGCTGCATCTACTCGACTCTTCTCTGTTTATTATCACTATAGTGAAGAGCATCACTGAAGGGATTATGGAGGCTTCCAGAAGTGTTTTCATTTTCTTTTGAAAAGAAATAGAATTTTGCTGGGGAGGGAAGTTAATCATGAGTAGTCACTGAAGAGCCAGTTATACATTATGTATTCTGCATTATGCCTCTGGTTCCATTTATGTGAAGGGAAATTATTAAGATTTTACTTACTCTTTAGCTTGTAGTGTTACAAGGGATTAACAGACAAAAGAGGGGAGATGAAGTATTTAAGGGCTTCAGGAGACACAGAGAGAACTTTTGGGTATCAAAGATGCCTTTTTACAGCTCAGGTATGTTAAATAAAAGACAGGGTAAGAAAAAAAGGATATCCATTTAGGTATTTTTAACAGATCGTGGATAGCAGAGTGACTGAGGTCTTTGACATGCTTAACATAAAAGTAAAAAACTAGTCTAGACCAAATACAAGAGAGTAAACTGTAGGGAATTACTATGAATACATGGAATGGAAAGAGATTTTCCAGGTATCTTTAACTCTACATCTCTATGGTTATTTGAAAAGCAGAATAATTGTGGCAGCTACTGCACAGTCTTCTCCATCCTGCACAACTCAGTGTCTCCCAGACATTATTAGCAATGAATTTTGGCACTGCCCACAGCCTTTTTCAGAATGGTGTTACTGGAATTCATATTTAGTGTGACTGAGCAGAAGCCTACCTGTCCTCACATGCACCAGCCAGGAGGACATCCTCTCTCTCTTCAGATACTGAAATTCACCCTTGACATGAATGACAGTGGCTCTGAAGAAACAAACAAGCAAGCAAATAAATAATAGATTTGTAATAGTTATAGTCAGTTCTCTGCTTTATTCTCGACCTACAGTTGGCAGCAGTTATGAGGATGAGAACAATCACAAATTATGCTTTGACAAGTCTCTCTTTCGGGGTCTTTTGCCTTCACTGCACTGGGTTCCTACTTGTTTGAAGGTGGTAGATTTCTGCAGCACGCCACCCCAGTTGGACAGCTTAAGTGACATCTAAAATTCTATCATTCCTCCAGCTCTTCCCCATCCCCAATAATGCTATATTGCAGCTGCATCTTGAAATAAACAACTCCCTCCTCCTCTATAACAGATGGTGCTGTGTAAGCCAGAGTACAAGCAGATCTGTAGCAGCAGTAATGAAGTAGGAAAGCTGGGCAGATCGGGATGGGAGGGGTCATGCACACTCAGGAGACCACTTTGTCTGGTTTTCCCAACAGTTAAGATGAAGGAGACGTGAACCATTATAAGAAGGATGACAACACTCATTGATACATGTCAGGCTGCGTTTTAGACCACTTTCATCTTCTGTTTTGGTTTTTTTTTTTTTCTTGGGTGAGGAATAGTAAATATTTATAGGGAAATTGTGATGCCACTTAAAAAGCACTTACCTAATTAAACCTCAAATGCAGAAATCTCGATTCACTCAAGAGATGCACTCTGTGATGCTCACCACCTAAGGCTATACCTCAGCCATATGGCACTTTAATAGACACTAGCAAAGGGATCCCTTTTTATATTTTAACAGATGGGTGCATGTTACATACTGGGATTGGAGCACAGGGGAGAATGAAAGAAAATGTAAGGAAAGAGAATCAAAAAAGAAAGAAAAAGGTCAAAGGATGAATTCTTATTAAACTCTTCCATTTCTGCTTAAAACAGCTGGAGGTCTTGTTCCTTTCCTAGAAAGAACTTCTGTTATTTCCAAACCCTTGGACTCAGACTCACTGATCACAAACCTTTTCACAGCAGTTACTTTGCGAGGGTTGTCCTTACAGCAGAAGTACCACTACTGATTTCAGACTTTGCTGGCCTAACCAATAGTTGCATGAGTTTAGGAGTTGGATTCCAGTTTTTGTAGTCTTTCTTCTGCTGTAACTTCCCCCTCCAGGGTCATGCTCACAGTCTCTATTACAATCTCAGCAACTTTGAGCTGTATCAAGTGGGTAGAAGACCTCAGAAGAGAAAGTCAGTGCTGGCACACATGGGAAATAGAGACTCCAAGTGAAGAGTCAGGAGAGGCTTATCTGAAAATAAGCCATTTATTAGAATATCTACCTTTCAGATAGGTCCTGATCTGGTTAAGACTGTAGTTTTAATTGCAGCTATTACATTCCCAAAATAAGACTAACAGCCAGAGGGGCTGTAGGACTAAAGTAACATGTTCATTGAAGTACTAAAGTAACCATTTACATTTACCATTTACAAACATCTACTACACAGTTTAATGTTTTCCAACTTTGGATGCCTGCTCTTTCCTCTTCTGGAGCAAGTGTTGAGGATCTAAGCTGATCATGGCTTCGGTGACTGAGCCAACACGGTACGTGATACCTGTCACCCCTTCCTATCTTTTCCTTACAGTAGTCCCACAAATACCATTCCTTTCATCATATGCATTTGTCTCCCATTTCACAGTCTCAAATGGCCTGTGTGAACTTGGTGGCAATCTTTTCTCCTCCAGCGATCATTAGGGACCTCGTTCTAGGGCAACGTGAAAGCACAGCAGGCAAGGCCACTGGGTTTTGCACTGAACAGAGGAGGTTTGGAATTAGCAGCAGTGTGGCTGCGCCATTCAACGTGGCACCCTAGAAAATTTGCTCTGCTAACACTGCTGTACTGATTCTGGGACGGTGTCACCCAGGGTTATGTATCTGCACCAGCTCAGAAATCGTTGCTGCAAGGGTACACAATGTGCAAAGTATGCTATACATGGTCCTAATAAAATACAGTATTTACCTAGTTCTATAGAAACTGCGAATCCACAAGATGTATTAAATATTTAATCTGTGATTTTTCACTATTTGTTCTGACTTCTGGTGTCCATCTGTGTACCATAAAAAACAACATCCTGTGAATGTATTTTCAGAGCATTAATTCCTTTATTGTGAAACTCTCTTGTTATTTTAAGCCTTCATCTGAATTTCTTAGGAAGAAAATTATAATTAATGTAGGGTTTTTCACATTATTATTCCTTGCTCTCTGCAATAGTTTAGTATTTTAAAAAGGCAAAGCTGGATGTCTCCAACAAAGCACAATTTTCATCTTGGATTCTGCTGAATTTTAACTCCAAGAAATAATAAATGGAAATGTATTGAGTTGTTTCTGTTTATTTCAAATTTTATTTCCAAAACGGTCTGTAGATCTCTGTCAGACCTGAATGCCTGTGTGCGCAAATTAGATCTACTCATGGCTGTCACCTTGCAAATCTCTTAGTGGGCCCAGTGGGTCATGCTACACGTATTATCAAATTATATCCTTAGGATCATTATCAATTCTTATATTAAAATTGCCTTTTGCCTAACACTGAAGACTTCCAACTGGAGATACCTGGTTTATTTGTTTTGGTTTATTTTTTATTTTTTTTGTGTCTGTGACAAGAGTTTTTCTCCCAAACATTCATGATTTTCTCTCATATACAACACTAGCTTCTGTAAGGGATAACACCGGTATGTAAGAAGACATCTGACTACTATTTTCTGCATTCCTTCACTTTACCCTGGATCCCTTACTTTGCCTGAGAGCAGACTTTGCTAATAGCTGGAAAAATCATTGCATTCTCCAGATAAAAGGACATACTGAAATACAACATGCTGTTCACTGCTTTCAGAATTTTCCAAAGCATTCACGATATAAAGGCAGAGATTACATTGCGAGTTTGCCCAATGACACAAGGTGCACTCTTCTTTCAGTCATTTCCATACATTTTTCATACATGTTTCTCTGCTCCCACATGGAAAGCAATGGCAGAGTGGTACGTCCCTAAATGGCCAGTCCCATTTTGATTAGCTTGAACTAAATAACTGAGAAGAAATTGTCATGGATCAACCAGTCACAGGGGTAGGATATCCCTAAATCCAGCATGGGGCTGATGCAGTCAATACCACTTTCAACAGTGTATTTGCTTTATTGCCTTAGAAATCCCTTCCCTTCCCTTCCCTTCCCTTCCCTTCCCTTCCCTTCCCTTCCCTTCCCTTCCCTTCCCTTCCCTTCCCTTCCTTTCCTTTCTTTTTTTTTTAAAGATTCCTTTCATGGATCATTTCTAGCTTGTCCACCATTATGCAAACAGAAAGGAAGAAGCATTTCCAACCTGAGAGATAGAAAGCAGCTGTGAGGAACCCTCTGGTAGAAGAGAGAAAGCAAGCCGTATTGCGGGAATCATTGTACCATCTTTGGGAAGCTGATTGTAATACTGCTGTAAATACAGAGGGTCTGGTTCTCACACTAGCAACATTTTACGCTTAATGTAATTCAGTTTATAGCCCCAATACACTGCAAGAGTGGTGTAAAATGGCATTAAAGTTAATGAGAATCAGGCCTAGGGATTCTAATATTTGCTTTCTACTGTGCTTGAAATTACTTCTGTTGTTTTATAGCAATGTTTAAAAGTCAGTACAGAGACATTATAAATAAACTATCATGGAATGCTTTGGGTTGGAAGAGACCTTAAAGATCATGTAGTTTCAAGCCCCTTGACGTGAGCCCAGATACCTCCCACTAGACGAGGTTGCTCCAACCCCATCCAACCTGGCCTTGAACACTTCCAGGGATGGCGCAAACACATCTTCCCTGGGCAACCTGTTCCAGCTGTGAGTTCACCACCCTCACAGTAAAGAATTTCTTCCTTCTATCTAATCTAAATCTCCTTCAGTTTAAACCTGTCTCCTCATCCTATCACCACATACCTTGACAAAACGTCCCTCCCCATCTTTCCTGCAGATGTCTTTTAAGTACTGGAACACCACTATATATTTTCCATGCGGCCTTCTCTTCTCCAGGCTGAACAACCCAAACCCTCTCAGGCTGTATTCATAGGAGAGGTGCTCCAGCCCCCTGATCATCTTCCTGTCCCTCCTCTGTACTTGCTCCAACAGATCCATGTCCTTCTTATGTTGACAGTACCAGAGCTGGACACAGTACTTCAGGTGGGGTCTCATGAGAATGGAGTAGAGGGGCACCTCCCTTGTCCTGCTGATCACTTTTCTTTTGATGCAGCCCGTTATGCAGTTGGCTTCTGGGCTTTGAGTGCATGCTGCCAGCTCATGTCCAGCTCTTCATCCATCAACACCCCCAAGTCCTTCTCTGCAGGGCTGCTCTCAATCCACTGATTGCCCAGCCTGTATTTGTGCTTGGGATTGCCCTGACTCATGTGCAGGATCTGGCACTTGGCCTTGTTGAACTTTGTGAAAAAAAAACCTGGGTCACATCCATCCATCAATCTATCCATTCATCCAAGAGAAATGCAATGCAGCAGTTGTTAAAGAGTTTAAGCCTTGACTGAATTACAAATAGGATTAATTTGGCCTTTGAAATTTAGATGTTGAAACAGTACATTCTCTAAATCTTGTGTTGTCCTGATTTGAGCTAAAACAGAACCAATTCTGTTCAGTGATTTTATTTTTCATCTCAGTCTCTTCTAAGTAACTGCATTTTCTGAAGTCAATAGCTGATTTTCAAGACAGTTTCTGCTTCTGGAATTGATAACAGTCCATATTTAGAGTTATTGCCAAGGCTTGGTGTGTACAGAACGGCTCTTGCTTATACTTGCTGCTGTGCAGACCAGGGCCTTACTAAACCCTGAGTACCATGTTGGGGGTGCAGAAAGTAAAAGGCCACATCTGCAAGGTGGAGCGGACAGGACAGGTGACCCTAAACCGACCAACAAGGGATCCCATCCCATGTATGTCATATTCAGTATAAAGCTGAATAATAGAGTCAAGCTGAGCAGCCTCATCTTCAATGGCCAGCATCCAAGGAGGATGCTCTCAGTTCTGCCTTCAATCCCAATGTGTGTGTTTCTGAATCCAGTTCCAGAATCGAGCTCCTGAATCCAGTTTCCATCTGCTGCTGAGTCCAGGGGAAGTCTGGGATTTCCCCAGTGTCTGGTCCACAGCATCAGTGGTGGCAGGTGATGTAATTGCTATCAGGAGGGTTGGGTTCAATATTGGTTTTGTATATATTTAATGTATACATTTCATTTTCTTGTTAATGTTTCATTAAAATTGCTTTAGTTTTCTTTTCCAGTTCATAAGTCTCTCTCCATTATTCCCTTTCTATTCCCCTTTGGGAAAGGAGGGGTGTTAATAGAGATCGTCTGCCATTTAGTGGCCAGCCCAGCCCTAACCCTTGACACATCTTTCAGTCATTTCAAATCAGCAACATTTTATTCAAAGGCAAAAGTTTTCATGAGCCTCATATTAAATTTCTTCTGTGAGTAGAAAATGAATCAAGGATAACAATAAGAAACCTAAATAATGTGTTCTGAGTATATTTCAAAATGCTGACAGGAAATATTTTCCCTTGCATGGAAGAAATGTTTGGAGAAAAAAAGAAACAGAGTTTTCCTGTACCTTCAACTGTAATAACCTTTTTAATGACTTGTGAGCCATCTGATTGCTTGTGATGAAAACTCCCTGATTCTGCTTATGTAAGAATTTTGTTTATTATTATGGTAATATTTGGCTTTCTGTCTCCAAAATTTGTTGGGAGCCCAAAGGAAAGTATTACCCGAATTTCTGATATTTCATCATTTCAACAGTTACATTATGACAAATATTCAGATGTCTCAGATACTCTCAGAGCGGTATTTTGCGGAAGTATTACACTCCTATAAGGCTGGGGAGACAGACGTCCAATAATATAAATGCTGTTTGGAGGAGTGAAAGTCTGTGTGACTGCAAAAGAGCAGCTGCAATGCATGCAGGTATTCTTGCACAGATCATTGCATTTGGTTACTAAAAAAGAACATTTTTACATAGACCAAAATAAACCAAACCAAAACAATATTTCAAGTATCTTTGCTATTATATATGTTTTGAAAGCAAAGGGCAGCAAATAAACCTTCAACTAATTGATGCATTTGGAATATATCCTGGAAAATATGTTACCTGCCCTGAAAACAGTGTAAGACAACAGAGTAACATTCAAATGATGTGGTGAAGGAGAGTTACTAATCTTTACATACACCTATACATTCTTACTTCTTAAAAACCTCATAGATATTTAAGGTTGGTGACTATATGGTATAAAAATCCTGTTGAAGTGACATTTTGTAACATGAACTATTAGTGTGGGATTACTGTAAATGTTAGCATAATGTCACATGGGAAACTCTGCACAGCTCTGTGACAAAATTCCATGCTTCAGGCTTGAGGCATCTTCAATAGAGTGGAAAAAGGACACACAGCAGTCCCAATAGGAAAGAAATGTCCAGATTGAAAATGTAAGATGACCTCTAGATTATAGTCCAGAAAACCATATGGAGGCTATAATTTAAACCCTGACATAAAAATGAAATAGATCTTTTGTAAACCCAAGCAGTTCTTACCTAGTACTCACACAGTGTGAAACATTCAAACCTACCTAATATAATTATTTATCTTGGGCTGATTTATTTATTTTTTTTATTGGGTATGTATTATAGAGGATATTTCAAGAAAGAATTTGAAAAAGAAAGGGGAAATAGACTTTGCTTTCTTTTCCTGTCTGGGTATCAAGACAGCAGAAGTTCTTACCTGATGCTAATGTGCGCTTCATGACTTGAAACACAAAGGTTGACAATTACAATTTCTATTTAGAAGTTGGTGCAATTTTCTCCCTTTTAATGCATGCTAATCAGCTCTCAAAATGCGTAACATGTTTGTGTAACTTGGTGGCTTCTCATTTTGCAATCTTCGGAATCAGGAGGACAGAAATTCCTAGTAATGTCTTACTTTTGCCCGATGCTTTTCTCATTTTCAAAGCTGGAGAACTACATTTCCTTTGTACAACCTGTTTCTAAACTGAATAGAGGGATTTCCAAACCCTGTAAAACCACACTTAAAAAAAACCTAAACAAAAAGACAGTTTGCTGAGGCAAATTATCCCTTGAAGAATTCATAAATTCCTAACTACATGGGCTACCCTCACCAACACCATCAGAGCATCACACTTCAACATAGACGTGAAATGTTACACAAAAGAAAAGCTAAATATTCCTTCACCAGCACGTTCATCTCCTTCTGCCATATGTCATTTCCCTCCTCGTATTTGCATCTGAAAGCCTTCTACTTCACTGCCTTTGTATCATATTTGAGTAAGAGACCTCAGAATAGACAGCCTGAAAGAAAAACATCTGTCATGGGCCGGGGTGTAACATGCTACAAGTGGCTTTGCAGAGCTGACAGTTCATTTGGAGTTGACAGGAATGTTTTTGCTATTTCCACTCGCTTTCCTGCACTGCTTATGCTGTGCCACAAAGCCTTGATACCCCATGTATTTTTCAGCCCACGGACTCTAAATGCATCCTACATTCCACCATTTGTTATGAGCTACATCTAAGCGTAACTGGAAACTTGCTTCTCTTCTTGGTTGGAGGGAAGTCCAGCTATTGCCTTATCTCTGGGGAATAGAACTCCCTATCTGCTACTCTTGTTTTAGGGATGGAATGGGCTACTACATGCAGAAGGACCTCATGAGATCTGGAGTGACAAACCTGAAACTGGAGAGTCCTGGTCTCACTTAAGAGTTTTAAAATAGGGAACACTTACAGTGATAGAAAATCTACAGTGATGTTTTGCGAAGAGTTACTGCCTCTCAAATTGATGTAGAATCATAGAATCAAATACTGTCTCAGGTTGGAAGGGACCCATAAGGATCATCGAGTCCAACTCCCTGATCCCCATAGGACTGCCTAAAATTAAAGCGTATGACTGAGAGCACTGTCCAGACATTCCTTGAACTCTGACAGGCTTGGTGCCATGATCACTTCCCTGAGGAGCCTGTTCCAATGACTGACCACCCTCTCAGTAAAGAACCTTCTCCTAATGTCCAGTCTGAACTTCCTCTGTTGCAGCTCCATTCCATTTCTGTATGTCCTACCACTGGTCACCAGAGAGATGAGCATCTTCCTCTCCTCTGCCCCCCTTAACGAGGTTGTAGACTGATGAAGATACCCCTCAGCCTTCTGTCCTCCAAGCTGAACAAACCAAGTGACCTCAGCTGCTCCTCTTAAGTCTTGCCCTCAAGACCTTTCACAACCTTTGTCATCCTCTTCTGGACACAGTCTCATAGTTTGATATCATTCTTCTATTGAGGTGCCCAGAACTGCACACAGTACTTGAGGTGGGGCCACACCAGTGCCATGTAGAGTGGGACAGGCACTCACCTTGACTGGCTCACTACACTGTGCTTGATGCACCCCAGGACAGGGTTGGGCATTTTGGCTGCCAGGGTGCACTGCTGAATGATATTCAACACACGATTGGGCAACAGGGGTCAGTACATGCCACTACACTGATTTCCAGCCAAATTCCAGTTGTACACGAGCTGAGAAAAATAATGTCAAATCCATGTGGGGCAGAAATTTCCAAATGCAAAGTTAGGATGAAGAGCTGGAGTAAGCAACTCAAACTTTTTGAAATAGATCCTCAAGTCCCCATTCCTCAATGCCTTATTCCAAGAGTAAGTGCTAGAAAACCTCTCATTGTACTAGAAAACCTCTAAAATCCTTCTGACTAGAGAGTCTCCTTAAAGCTGTTAGTGCTTTAGAAATAAGTGCAAATTTGTGGGATGCTTTCCTCCTCTTTTCATAAAACATTTGGAAGGACGAGAGAACAGAGTGTATATTTTCTTTTTTAGCACTCTCCCGTTACATATATAAAGTCATTAAGAATGATTAAGTGGTAACGTTGAACATTTTAATAATGTAATTAGAAACATGAGAAAGTATGGGGAATATATAAACTATATAATTCGGGTCTCAATTCATCCAGTTCTGCTGCTGTTACTGCATTGTGCAGATTCATCACAGCAGTTTGTATAGTCTGTCTGACTTCTACCTTGGCACACTGTAGTCGGGACTTGGAATTCCACTCCGTAGGTGAGAATACATGAAAACTCAGTGGATTTTAATACTAAATACCAGTGATAATGGGATGGATTTGGATTTGTTTTATGCTCAGTTCAGAGAAGGAAGCTATGTTTTTTAAAATTACAAATATCATAAAAAACCCCAAACCAAACAACCCCAAAACATTACAGCATGAAATGAAATTGTTTAGGATAACTCATTCAAATTCCCTTTTGACTGTTGAGTCAGAGAACTTGTAAAGATGTAATAAAATGTTAATAATATAGAACTCATGTCTTTTTTATTCCTATTCTGGTAGCTGAAGGTATGGTGATAGGCCTTAGCAGAGTACAGGACAGGGATCTGTTGTTTGTTTTAGATCTTTTAAAATAAGCACCAAAGTTCAGGTTTCAGTTCTGAAAAAAAGGACTTGGGTTTATTGTGTCTGCAGCATCATTCAGTCCTTCTGGTGTCAAAAAACAGCTAACTGCAAAGTTCATTAAAAGCTAATATCCTATTGTGAGTGGTGACATCAACACTATAGTCAACAACAATAGTCATCAATGGGACTTTTATAATTTTCTTTTTTTACAGCAAACCCAAGAAAGACAGGAATTTAGTCAAATGAATACTTCATCACCTGGTTTACTCCTCCACTTTGAACACAAAATGTTGCTTAAGGAGGACTAGAAGGCAGACAGCCACCTACAGAACTTCCCCAGGCAGAAATCATATGTATTTTTTGAAGTTAAACAGAAAGAGGACAGTGACATTTTTTTCCATTTTGTTCCCTTAATTGCCAGACAAAGTGCAATTTTCTGTTCTGTGCTATCAACCAGATGCCCTTGTCATCCACCATCATATTACAGTAATGAAACTTGACATCCTCTTTGTTGTTTCTCACTGCATTTCTGTGACTCACTGTGCAAAATAAAAATGTACTAAAAATAGCTGAGGTTGTGTTAATGGCAAAGCTATGAAAGTCCCTTCATCTAATTGCATTCAGATTTTTTTTCAGCGCCAAGGCTCTTGAAGTTGTCTTGATATGCTATGAGTGTTCAGCCATGAAACTATGTACTAGCCACCACATCAATTTCAGCAGAAACCCTGCTAGGTTAAAGTTTTCAAAGGTACTTTGGCACCTAAACGAGTAAGTACAGACCTTATGCAAACTTCCCAATGATATGAAAGCTGCAGAATTGCTTTTGAATACTTTACTTTACACAGTTTGAAAGCTGTCCAGCAATGACAAATGGCCACAAATTACTCTGGAACATTATGAATCAGCTGAAGTTGTGGTCCTAACCACTTGAGGCATTGAAGCACAACAAAAAGTTAAGAGGAAAGGAAGTGACCATGCCTTTTTTGAAGCTGAACTACACAGGTAAGTATAAGCATGAGAAATGCCTTTCATTTGTTTAGAATTAAGAAAGCAAATTGGCCATTCCATGACTGTTTTACAACTCTGCATCAGTGAAAACCACAAAATAACATTTGTGAGGCCAGTCCAAGACCAAGAGAGTAATTTTACCTAGTAAGATAGGACATACTGAAAGATAGGATAGGATAGGATAGGATAGGATAGGATAGGTAGGATGGAATAGCATAGCATAGCATGGAATGGAATAGAATAGAATAGTAATAGAAGTAGTTCAGTAGCAAGGGATCTAGAGTGATCATCTAGCCCAACTGATACGTGTCCTCTTTTAAAGTTCAGATCACTTTTCCTCTACTCTAAAGTAGGTGCAAAATGTTAAAACAAGGACAACAAAGCAACACTGAAGGACTGACTCATGGGAGAAAATGAAAAGAGTAACGTCTTTTAATTTTCCCAAGTGATTTTTGAATGTAGTGAGAATTTGCAACAACAGGCAAATATAAAATTCGAGGTGGCAGGTTGATCATTTAGAGCACAAAAGAGATTGAGGCCAAGAGATGTGTGATGATGGAATGACTGGTAAGGGGAAAATACTCTCCCAAAGACAAGAAGATTGGGAGGTTTATTACGCAAATGCAATGATGTGGTAATGTAATTAAGACCATGTAAAATAATCATATTTTACCAAAGTTAATTTATAACTTAGAATTAATTGAGAATTGTATTCTGTATATACAGACTAAGAATAAATTTTATTATACTGAAAAGCTGTATTCAAAATGACTGATGAATCTCACCCTGTGTAACTATATCTGGACTGTGAAACTCTGCCCTGTAATGACATTCAGGTCTTAGCAGAGCAATTGGCTAGAGATATAGATAGTAATGGTATCCATCTTAATGCAAAAACATGCAAAATACGTTTGGAAGGGTATTACACCATCAGTGTTAACAGTTTTAAAAACCCAACTTTGGAAATTAGAGATTAGTATGAAATGATAATTTCATCAGGAAGGTGAAGGAAGTACTTTCATCTTATATTTAGAGCAGCTTGCATTTTATTCTGAATAGCTACATCACAGCTCAGTGACGCTCTTCTGTGTTTCCAGTCTAACTCGAGCCAAGGAGGTTATAGGGGGAAGAGTAAGAATAAAAGTTGACATATAAATCGATCTAGAAGAAGGGAAAGGTGAAAAACCTGCAGCAAGTTACATCTATAACAAATCTAAACAAATCACAAGGCTCCTCAGTCAGACAGGAGCCTCTTTCTGCAGCATCATGCAGAATGAGTGTACTGGGGCAGCATGATGGTCTTATGGATCACTTTCCACCTTCATGTCTTGTGAAGTTTTAGACATTCTTACTTAAAAGGATTTTAATTTATTTTTTTTTCTACCATTTACCCTTACATGTTGCTCTCACAAGATTTTATGCAGGACTGAGCAAGTCAGACATTATGTAACCTTTTCTATTCTGAAATGGTGCTCAGCCCAGAATGGGAGTCACAGTGTAAAGAAAAGCTATACATTCCATTATTTTCACAGGATAATGAATTTGCAAAGAAGAGGCGAATTTCTTAAACCCAGAAACAATAGCCTCTGTTTCAACAGAGGCCAGAAGAAGCTCTTCTGCACGCTCCTGCTCCCGTCATCAATGTATGATTCCAGGTACATTGAGTTGTTAATAAAAACTTTGCTTGATTTAGGGAATGACAAAACTTTCATCCCTGAGGAATTTTGCTGTCGTTTGGGTTTCAGGTGGCTAATGTAAGAGATAGTTCAAGAGTCCTTATAGGCATTTTGAAGACAATGAATTAAGCCATGAGAAGTTCAAATGGCTCATGAAGAGCTGCACAACAAGCAGATGATAGAATTAGTTCTTTATCACAGAAGTGGATAATATGAAGCTCAAAATGGCTCTTTTACAACAGCTGTTGAAGACAGTGATCTATGCATTTTAGTACCATTTGTTTTCCACACATATATTCTATAATTAGACAGTACAGTATTTCTAGCTTTTATGCTGAAGTTGCCTACACTTATTTCAAGCTTGAGTTTTGGCTCCCTGAGGATTTATCTCCATTGTCACACAGTTTATCGTAGATGTTCAATCACTGGTTATCTCTAAACAGCAGGAGGAATGAATTGGTTTTGTCAAAATCTTGGCATTTTTTGCCTTCTTTTTCTCTCTGTTCTGCTGACTTACTTTTTCCTTCCCTTCTTCTTCTCCCAAGTTTGTAATGTGCCAGTGTATCCGTTGCTTTAAATAACCTTTGCTTTATTAGTCTCATTGATGATGCCATAAGGGGGCATATAACCGTTTAAATGAGCTTACCCAGAATTACTAGCTGCCAGAAATGCTTGAAATACCATGTGTATCTTTACCTTCCTTTCAACTAGGGTCATTCTTTACTTGTTGATTACCACACATCACCTCATTCAGATGCAAACTCAGTAAATGGATGAAGATATAATTCTTTTCCCCAATACTAAAATATTCTTTACATACTCTGATGAGAAATTCTAATGTAACTATTTTTCAAAGAGGGAACTGATACTCGCAATGGCATCAAGAATATGGCTTTTGTCATTCATCTAAAAGCTAGATGTGGCCAAGAGGAAAGCTGTATTTGTTTATGCTCACCGTAAAGCATAAGCATTTCTAAATTTTTAAGGAATTTAGAATACTTTAGAAACATCACCTGCATGAAGCATGATCCAGCTTCTCCTACCTTCATCCCACAAGCTCACAGGAAATACAGGGAAAGGGAATGCCCCTTCCATGCTTCCCTCACCTTCCACTCACGGGAAAAACAACTGTCCAAAACTTTGGGTTTCTCCAAAGCTTCTGGGCAATGCACATGTGCTACCAGAAACTGTTATGAACAATCAACTAGCTCAGCCCTCTGAAAAAAGCAGGCCATAAACATGAATAATACGGCATCTAAATGCCAGCAATCACTTTTGACAGTAACATCTCTGCACTTCAGGCCCTCATTCATAAAATCTGAGCAAAATGTCTTTACACATAAAAGGGACGTTTAGGAGATAAATTCAGATACGCTGTGGGTTAGCAAGACATGGAAGCTCACAATGAAGTGATTAACTTTACACTCAGAATAGAATTTGACTGGTGTTCAGTAAATAAGAGCTGTGACAACACGCTGGTGAAGATGAGAAGGACAAATGATTGTTCACTGACCACTCACCATCCTGTGAATAATGTGTGGATTAGATCACAGAATTTTATATCATACCAAAATATGTACACAAGAGAACTGAAGTAAGTTACATAAGCAATAGTACTTTTGATGTTTGCTGACCATTAAATAGTTCATTTTTTTAATCATATAGTTCTTTTGAAATTCTTTATCTTTGCATGTATAGATTATACTCATGTCACATAAAACACATCCTTGCATTGTTACTGAATCACCTGATTACTTTTTCTTAACAGACAAAATTTAAGTTACCTATATGTGGAGAAGTGGTAACTTTTCACATGCTTTCTGGCCACAAGGTCCAGGAAGGCAATGGCATCCTGGGGTGTATTAGATAGGCTGTGGTTAGCAGGTCGAGAGAGGTTCTCCTCCCCCTCTACTATGCCCTGGTGAGGTCACATCTGGAATATTGTGTCCACTTATGGGACCCTCAGTTCAAGAACGACGGGGAACTGCTCAAAAGAGTCCAGCACAGAGCCACAGAAATGATCAAGGGAGGGGAACATCTCCCTTAAGAGTAAAGGCTGAGGGAGCTGGGTCTCTTTAGCTTGGAGGAGACTGAGGGGTGACCTCATTAATGTTTATAAAGATGTAAAGGGTGAGTGTCAGGAGGATGGAGCCAGGCTCTGCTCAGTGATGTCCAAAGATAGGACATGGGGCAATGGGTACAAGCTGGAACACAGGGGGTTCCATGTAAATGTAAGGAGAAACTTTTCATGGTGAGGGTGACAGAGCCTGGAACAGGCTGCCCAGGGAAGCTGTGGGGTCTCCTTCTCTGGAGACATTCAAAACCCACCTGGACAATGTGTTCCTGTGTGACCTGCTCTAGGAGATCCTGCTCTGGCAGGGGGGTTGGACTCGATGATCTTTTGAGGTCCCTTCCAATCCCTACCATTCTGTGATTCTGTGAGTTGTTTCATTTGAAACTACTGCTAGACCACCCTGAAAGTCAAACTGCAAATGCAAAATGCTTCACTCAGACGTGACAGCTCCCTTCACTTTGTTTTCCGTGCTTTACACCATGTTACACATTTTGGGAAATCCAAATGCCAAATAGTTCCTTTCTGGTTAGATTCCAGTTTGGAAAAGGATTAGATCTAACTGTACACTTGGCTGATTTTCCTTTATGAGGCTCATCTTGTTTTGCAGCCTACTGTTGAAGGCTCATGGCTTTGCCCAGGGTGTTAGATGCAATACGATAGGATGTGCTTTTAGGGCGTTCTTACAATTCATGTTGATGGAATCAGTTACCATGAGAGCTTAGCAATTAAAATCATAGTCATAGAATGGTAGGGGTTGGAAGGGACCTCTGGAGATCATCGAGTCCAACCCCCCCTGCCAGAGCAGGATCACCCAGGGCAGGTTGCACAGGAACACGTCCAGATGGGTTTTCAAAGTCTCTAGAGAAGGAGATTCCAAAGGCTGCTTTAAAAATAAGCCAATGCATCTATTTCTGAGGAGAAGCTGAGAACCCTTTCACATTAGCAGCAACTGTCTTTTGACTTATGCAGAAGCTTCCTCATGGTTTCAGCATCACCATTCATTCTTCCTACAATCTAGTTGTTTAATATAGGACTCACTGGGCTGGTGTTTCCCTGTCACTGCTCTGACCTCTGCCCACTGAGAAGGGACAACAGGAGCATTGTAAGGAGTAGCTGCTTATAGTGTCATTGATTGACAACCAGAGGGAATTTTGGTATCTATGCTCATACTGACAACTCTGGTCTTAACAGGCACCACTTTTCGTTGTTCACTGCAGAGTATCTACAGATGGGACAAGTCCCTAGCTGCAGACAGAGAAGTTGTAGCAGAGATTGAGTCTTACAGGAGATCTGCCATACTGCAAGAGAAAGAGGAAGGGAAATTAGAAAGTGGTGCACCACCCACACAGAAAACCCACACTCTATGTCCAGCTCTGGAGCCTTCATCACAAGAAGGACACGAACCTTTTGGAGCAGGTCCACTCAGACCACAAAAACGATCAGAGGGCTGGAACACCTCTCCTATGAGGAAGGACTGCAAGAGTTTTGAGTTGTTCATCCTGGAGAAGAGAAGGCTCCAGGGAAGACCTAATTGTGGCCTTTCAGTAATTAAATGGGGCCTGTAAGGAAGATGGGGACAATGTTTTTAGCAGGGCCTGTTGCAACAGGGCAAGGGCTATAAACTAAAGGGGGGTAGATTTATACTAGATATAAGGAAGAACTGTTTTACAGTGAGAGTGGTGAAACACTGGGCCAGGTTTCCCAGAGACGTGGTTGATGCCCCATCCCTGGAAACATTCAAAGTCAGGTTGGACAGGGCTCTGAGCAACCTGGTCTAGCTGCAATGTCCCCTCTCACTGAAGGAGTGTTGGACTAGGTGACCTTCAAAGGTTCCTTCCAACCCAAACCAGTCTGATCCTACTGGAAACAGGAGGACTTACATCACATAAATTAGGGAAGAAGCTTGGTTGGGAGCATGGCATGACTCTCACATTCTCTTGAGCTGAGTCTTTCTTGTCTAAGCTTTCCAGGCAGTCACAATAACTGTCCTCAGGTGACACTTTGGTCTCGCATTGAAATAACACAGAAGATTCTCAGCCATCCTTAAAAGAGGGCTCAGTTGCACTCAAGAGCACTGACTCAAGCCACTGATACAAACAGGAACCATGGATGAGGCCACCTTGTTTTGGGGACAGAAAACGAGTTTAGCTGCAGGGACACAAGCCATATTATGCCACTTATCTTGAAGGTCTGAGGGTATTTCCTGGACGGGTTTATTTTCTTCTATGGCAAAAGCCTAAGAAGAAATACCAGAAAATAATTTATGAGGTATAGGGGATCTGTAACATTTTCTATGCCATTTGGTTCTGTGGTTTCTATGCATTTTGATTTCACTGTACAAGGCAATAACAGAGCCCACAGAACTATTACAGCTCCTGGTGATACCACCACGACCAACACTGTGAGGATGCCTCCACAATGCAGGCTGTAATTGCAAGGCTTAGATTAAGACCAGTCCCATGTGAGATGAACCAATTACACATCTTGTCTGGCATCAGGGGAAAACCAGACCAAAAAATGAAACCCAACCAAAACAAAGCAAAATCAAAGCAAAACAAAAACCCAAACACAGTATTTTTTTACCTTCTGAAAAAGCATCTTTGTGCTGTCAGAGATAAGGAACTGCAAAATGACACTTTATTAAGTCACATTCCGGGGTATTCTGAACCAGCACCTAAGATAGTTCACCATTCCAACAAATATCACAAATATTGGTTGGTTTTTTTTGTTTTTTTTTTGATACACATACAGACCTTTTTGAACAAAACAACATGACAGACTGACATGCCCATCTGCCTCCCTCACTCTCCAGGATATGGACCTACCAGCATCTTTACAGGAGGGCCACTAAATAGCAAACCAATGGAGACAGGACTGCACACGCCCTATTCTCAGACTATCTCATCCACTACAGCTCTAGCAAAAAGAACAAATCCATGCCAGGATGAACTGCATGAGAAAATACAAGTGAAAGTTAATCCATTAAAGCAGAGTTTGGGAGCACAGCAGCTGAGATCCTGCCACAGACAGGAAGGCCCACTGGATAACAACAGACTTCACATGTATCATCAAATAAAGAGAAGGTTCTTTTATCTGCCTCCTGCCAGGTAGACAAGTGAGCAGAAATTTAGCAGCACTTCTTCTAAAGATGCTCAGCAGAAGCCTTGCTGCAGAGATGTAGATGAAAGCAATACCACCTTGTCAATGCTGGAAAGTCCAATTTGGTGGCAGTCACTTTGCAGCCTCTCTAAGGCAAGTTGATGATCTCATCACCATTCCTGGGTGCCCTGATGGTTAAAGCTACCAATGACCCTGGCCATGCTGCTAATACTGCCTGGAGAGATGCCAAGTACTAAATCCATTCTGCATCTCTAAGGTTTTAGTACCTGGCTTTGAAAGGCAGCATGAAGACTTGTGTGACCTTAGGTGAGACTTAATCACCTCATGAGTTTCTTGAGCTTTGATAACACTTTCTTCCTCGCAGAGGAAATATGTACACTTATATATACACAGGTATTTTTAGCTGTCTTATATAAATTACAGTTCAAATTCAGGAGGTGAAATGGGAAGAATATAAATGAGGATGTAAAACAAGTCATCTTGAGAGACCCATTCACACACTCAACTGGGATCTGAAGCAATATTTTTTTCTCAGCCTTGGAAAATGTACATCCTCCCCATTCTCCACTTTTCCCTCCTCTTCGTGTAGCATTTCTCCTAACCCATTAGTTCACCGTACTCTGTGTCAGTGACAAGGAGACAGGGGTGCCTCCAGCTTCTCCACTGTGCACAGGGACAGTTTCAAGGTATCCCTTTTTGCAGGCTGTGGATAGCAGCAGTCATGGAGGCTGCACAACTGTTGGTGCAGCACAGCTGATCTCTTGGGACATGGTGCTACAGAAAAAGGCATCAGGAGGCTCTTCCCTACTCCTGACATGGGGTGGGCATAGGATCTTACCACATCTCCCCATTAAAATCAATACTGCATGTACACACCAAAGCATGGGGCTTCTTGTTGGCACAAACTTAAAGCTAGGTTTGCCAGATGAATGCAGACGAAAATTATTATTTATTCTTCTTGTTTTATCTTCCCTTCTGATTAAGCCTGGGAAAGTTTCTAAATGCCTCTTAGAAAGCAATTCTTAAATTTATTTAGCATGGGTACATAACAGTCTTAACTAACCTTGTAGTTATGTTTCTAATTACTCCTGTCTTTCTGATGTCCTAGCTTAGATCACCCCATGCTTTATCTTCTTCTAAGACACTGAAGATGAGGGAAAAGCTGAATAATCTATTCTGATAAATGAATGCACTTTTAATTGAGCAGATATATGGTGAGAGTTAAGGTATCAAAATTTCATTTTAGTGTCTGCAGACAGGAGTGAGAGGAAAACCACATTGTAGGATATATCAAAGATGTTTGGCTGGTGGACTTCACTATATATCACCTACATAGCCATAGCTTTGGGTTTTTTTAGATAGCAATGCTTTTTCTCTGCAGTTCTTTCCCTGAAGCTCTCATATTAATCTACCTGTCTGTTTAGTCATGAAACACAAAATTTTATTTTATTAAATTTTACAGGTTACATAGTTGGTTGTTGGTTTGTTTTTTTTTTCCCTCATCTTTTCTCTTGTGTTACCTGGTTGGAGAAATGTAAAGTATTTCAAGGGAAAATGCTTATGTCTTAGTATTTGAAGACTGTGTATGAACAAGAAGGTGTACCAAGAGGTTATCATTGGGCTTAAAAGGTATTTTTCTGTTGAATTTGTGGAGTTCCAGGTCAAGGAAGGTTAAGAGCTGGGGCTAGATAGCAACACGTTTCTTAAGTGCTTTAAAGCTTCACTGCATGTTGTCCTCTCTGAGATAACCCCAAAATGTTAGACATTTGGGTTTTTATTTCCAGACACCAGTGTTTTTCTTTCTGTTGTTGGGTTTGTTTGCTTTGTTGGTTTTTTTTTCCTTCTTTACATACAAGATAATCTAGGATAGGTAGTAGCAGTGAAAACTTTTAACTGCTTCACTGGTAGCCCTCATCTTAGGCATGAATGGAATTGGATAGAGATAAGATGCTCATCTTGTCCCCACAGACTCTAATTGTTTCCAAGGGGCTAGCAAAATGCTGATCAGGTGGTGATAACTGTGATGGTAGCATTAGGTGTTCAGAGGAAGATTTTCAAAGGTACAAAAGCACAGCCTCCTTCCTACTGAAAGCCAGTAGGATATAGCATTTTATACCTGCTTTGGACCTTTGAAAAGCTCTTCTTTCTCCATTAAATTAATTGTCTTCCTGCTGACTCACTCTGTGCAGATCTCTTACTCAAATAAGCCCTAACACTCAGCAGAAATGCACACAGGTAGATAAGTTCATTTTTATGCATCTGTCAAAATAACTGGGACTCCAGGTGTTATCTTGACACCACCAGCATATGTCGAATGGTATCTAGGGAAATGCATCCACTGCAGACTGAGAAGGGAAAAGACTGTAATTCCTCCTGAACCCCAAAGCTTTTTGGGCTACAATACTCTTCCAGATTTCCATTCCCTCTGGTCCTATCTGAGGTATTGCTGAATTTAAGCGAGCTTTGTAGGTAGCACAGCAGTAATAATCAATAATGGCGCTACAAAGTTATGGGAAGAGAGCACTTGCAAAACCCATAACCCTGGAGAAATAAGATTTCCCCCATACCACTTAGCAAACTCCAGGAATTTATAGTTTATAATGGGCTCTTTTTTTCTTTCAATGCATAAAAGAAGATGCACAGTGTGCTTTCCTGTATTGGGCATTCATTGGTTTGCACTCTACTTCCAATTCCTAAAGACTGTGCTTAAAGTGAAAAAGATATTACATGAGTGGAGTGCTGGCATTTTTCCCAGCAAGGATCTGACTACTGGCAGTTTTCCTGAACTTCTATTTTGTCCCTTTTGGCTTCACTTGAAGAAGGATAAAAAATGTGCAGCAATAAAAGGAATCACGAAACCCACTAATCCTGCAGTTAATTCTACTTCGGTCCTGCTGCTTCAGTCAAACACATGGTATAGTGTTCAAACAACTCACTTTCCTGGCTGTCTCTGCATAACACACGTATATGTTGTAGAGCAGGTGGTGAGTATGGAGAGCAGCTGTGCCCAGGCCTGAACCTGAGTAAGCAGCTTCATTATCAATAGGTCTTGCATGGGAATCATTCTGTATCTGTGATTAGCATCCCTGCCTTTGTATTATATTTTAAGTTGCTACAACTTTCAGAGGCAGAGAATTAGACTGGCTTGCAGAGCTCTGTGTCAATGAACATTGTGAATTTACAGGCCAGCTTAATGAGGTTTTCTGGACAGTTCTCAAGTAATTTTCTAATAATTTCTATCATTACATGTGCCCTTTTGGCTGTCACCCAGCACTGAGCTGGCATTTTCAGGTGATGACTCTACAATCCCCTTCCTAAACAACAATAGCTAATTCGAATTCTGACAATAAGTAAACATGATTTCCTTTTTTTTTTTTTTTTCCTGTGGACCTGGATTTATTTTTGTCAACAGGGAATTCTATTCTTTTGTGGAGTCACTGTGATTCTTTGAAGACTCCTTGGCTCTAAATAATCTGGAAAATTCTCTGTCAGCAATAATTTCACCAGATCATTGCCTCACACCCTGCAAGAGTATTGTGCACACCGCAGCTAAGGCTCGTGCTTACAATTTCCTTTATAATGAAAATTAATCAGCTTGTTCCTGATCTCTGTTGGTTATGATCTTTTTATTATTATTAGTTATCACCCTTCTCTCTTACACTATGACAACTTCTTTCATGTGGGTGTGAAAGCATTTCTTTGGTGCAGGGCACTATGAGAATCAAAACATCATGTGCTGACCACTTCTTATTGCCTGTGTGTTTTGGGCTGTGATTTTCTGGATCTGACCCTCTGCTCAAGTTTCTCAAAAGCCTCTTTCATTGTGCTTCACTTACCAAGCACTGCTGAGGATCCCTTTGATACATTATCCTGCTGGACTATCATTTAAAGTTTGTAACACTGAAATTATGCCAGCCAGGCTGAGAAAGACTCACAAAAGGAGAACAGACAAAGACAGAATAAGAGCAATGCAGAGGGCATGACAGAATCCCAGATAACAAACAGCATATGGAATTGCAAACTTGTGTTGAAATAAAACCAAATAAATAGGCAAGGATGCATTTTCAGTAAAGCTCCAAGGGTATGATCTTGTTCTGTAGGCCATTCTGCTTACACTTGCATCCAGTCACAGCTATCTGAAAAATACATTGTTTTGCTCATCCAGATCTTGCCTTAAAACATCTGACGGTTTTTATAACATCAAGCTGAGTTTATTTGTTTGCTGGGTAGGAGTCTCTTCTGAAGTCTAACAAACTGAATTACGGAAACTGACTGCATCAGTGAGATATTCCCATTGCCTTAGTACTATAAATGATAACAAGAATTTCATTAGGGCAACATGATAATCAGTGTAGGACTCATCCTACAAAAGGGAAGTCACCGAGAATTAAGATCTACATTCCTCCACTCCTAACAACATATGCTTTCCCTTTCAAAATGTTTTAATTTGAATTTTCATGAATATAGGGCTGCTATTCACTGCTGAAGGTACAGTACTATAAATAAAGGGTACAAAAGATGAGTATTGTTACACAATCATAGTGTGGTTTGGGTTGGAAGGGACCTTTAAAGGTCATCTGGTCCAACCCCCTTGCAGTGAGCAGGGACATCTGTATCTAGATAGCATTGCTCAGATCCCCATCCAACTTAACTCTGAATGTTTCTAGGGATGAAGCATCTGACACCTCTTTGGGCAACCTGCTTTAGTATTTCAGAAACTTCATTGTAAAACATTTCTTCCATGTGTCTAGTCTGAATCTCCTCTCTTTTAGTTTAAAACCTTCACCCCTTGTTGAATTGAAGCAGGCTCTGATAAAAAGATTGTCCCATCTTTCTTATGACTCTGGTTATTCAAAATTTGGGTGTCTGTTTTGTGTGCCTAGCAAAAAGACATGAATGTGTCTTGATGTTTCCCAGACAAGAATAAGAAATTTTGTGTAACTAAAAATAAAAGCAGTCACCATTTGCAAAGGCAACCATCAACTTCAGCAGAATTAGTCTCAGGCTTTCTAAAGATGTTTTTTCTTATTGCCCTGGCATGAACAAGTTATTTGTGTGAGGCAAGTACAAGAGTAACTACAAGATTGCATAGGATTCCTGAACGCTATTTAACAAACATATGCTAATTTCTTGTATCTTCAGCTCTTTGCTTAATATTTTTATTAGATCCATGATACTTCCGTGGAAATGGAAAAGTACATGATCAATCTTCCAAATTTGACATTAAAAAAATCAGTATTTTTGGTATACAACTAAATCAAGAACTCTAAATCATCTTCATGTGTCATTAGAATCACAGAATCACAGAACAGCTCAGGTTGGAAGGAATGTCAAAAAATCATCTGATACAACCTTTTTTGGGAAAGGGAGCCCAGATGAGATCATCTAGCACCCTGTCCAATCACAGCTTGAAAACTTCCAGCAATGGGGACTCTACCACATCCCTGGGGAGGTTGTTCCTGAGATTGATTGCTCCACTCTAAAATATTTCTTTCATGTATCAAGACAAAACCTCACCTGGAACAACTTGTACCCATTGCCCCATGTCTTCTCCACGTGGCTGTCTGTGAAGAGAAAGCCTCTTTATAACTGCCCTTTAAGTACCAGAATACTGCGAAAAGCCTTCTTTTCTCCAGGAAGAGAAGACCTAAGTCCCTTAGTCTTTCCTTGTTATTTTCATCATTATTATTTCCACTTGTATTAGGGTACTAATAAAATTAAGCCTGTATTTGATATGATGCTGCTCCTACTGACACCTCTGTCTATCTCCCATCACCACTGTAGAGTTATAAATGCAGTCTGTGTTGCTCTTTTTCAGCCAGAGATCCATCCTGATTCTGAAAAGCTACTGTTAAATAATTTCCACAGTTTCACACACCATGTGTATCTCTTCCTCTCCTTACAGGGCTAGCTTACAATGAAATGCTCCTTCCAAACATCCCCAGCGCTCTGTACTGAGTGAGATGTGAAATTAAGAACGCTTTGGGGAAGGTTTGTTCAGTTTGTGTGGTCTGCAACCCCATCTTTTTGCATGGGATGCTAAATTCATGTGAATGAAAGCTGAAAATTTGCTTCTGCTGCAACTGAGTGTTTGCAGGATCCTTTTTCTATTGTTTCCTTTTTTTGAGGGGTTTCAGAAACTAGTAAGTTTTACTAAAGGGAGAGGTGGAACTCTTGCTTGAAGGATCCCATCAAGGATAGCATGAGTGGTTCTCATGTGAACCAAGCTAGCTGAATGCCATTACATCACTGTACTCTTACCCCACCAAATTAGAATCAGAATTACTTAGGACAACATTTCATTAGAATTTTATGCTCCTAATTATAATATATATTGCAGCTATTGGACCGCCTGTTCTTTGCTTGTCGATTCAAGTGCCCTTGCCAAGGTAACCTGTAAACTGCATTATATAGGATTTATTACATCATTTCCTTTGTGAATATAAGGTGATTATCACCTTCATTACTAGTCATAGATGTATGCTTTATTGTATTTTAAGTGCATTAGTGCCTTCCACGTGGCACATGGTAATTTACAATTACAATCGCTTCCCCTTAATCGTTATACAACAGTCTATTAGCAAATTGCATTTCCTAATGCCTGGAAACATTTTTGGTTTATTGTAATCATCCTTGAAACACAAGGGTTTTGGTTTCTTACTGGTTGGTCACGGTTTCACTTTTACACCAACCCCGAAAAGTCTTTTCCTAGCCAAACTTTCACCCTTGAAACCAGTATGCTGAAAGGTACTAATCCAGCAATACCCATCTTCTTATGCTGGAAAACACAAAAATACCAGGACCTAGGATGACACTGAAAAATGACAAAATTAAAACAAACTGCCCTTTATCTTACTCTTTCAAATTGAATTTGATTCTGTGCAGACAGCACCTCAACTGCAAAGCACCTGCAAAGCAACTTCTGAACTAGACCTAGATGGGAGAGAAGCTGGTACTTCAGGCCCTCAAGTATTTTTCTCAGTGTTTTAAACCCCAATGCTATCAATTAATCACCGCTGTCATCCAGGTGACATATTCTGTACAGAATGTCACTATGCTCATTGCTAAAGTGCAAGCCCCTTCCCAGTGGAATAGAGAACACATTCTGAGGAATAAAAGGAGAATATTTTGCTATCTATATTGTAACTATTTGTTCTCCTTCAACTTTATCTTCAGTTTTCTTCCCTTATAACAAGTTGTCTCAGATTTTTTTTTTATACTTTTCTATGCACATGAGCTGCTTACTCTTCAATTTATCAGGCCAGATTTGAATTGTCTGTAGATTTTTCTGTTACTCAGGGACTTGGATCATAGCACAGAAGTTATAAAAAAAAAATGTTAAAAAGCTCTGAATGTGAGAAAAGAAAAAAAAAAGGTAAGTAAAATATAATTATCTGTCCTCAAATTTAATCCCTGGGAAAATGCACTGGGATCTCTTAATGACTAACAGTTTGACAACTCAATCTGCAACAATGTTTCCTGAGAAAAAAATCAGTTAATATTGCTTCAAAAGGAAGATCATATTTTGAATCAAAACCAATACTCTTGCAGGCTTTCTGGCCAACAGTAGCAAGGAAGAGAAAAAAATAAGATCTAACCTGAGGCAACACTGAGTAACTCCATGGTGTAAACCCAGCTGCGTGCTTGAATCTAAGAAATCATCCTCTGAAGTCTTCTCCATGACAGTGAAGAGATCTTCACTCATAGGAATGGTTTGGGAAGTGATGGCAGAGCTGAACAAGCTGTGAGTTTTGTATTCAGACCTATGTTTCTTACCAGAAAGGTTCTGGATGAGTGAAGTTTAACAAATGAGCCCCGAACAGACATTCTAGTTCACTTACGTCCCTGATGCAGTCTCCACTTAGTTCAGTAGCAAATTTTCTAATCTCTGATTCATCAGCATTAACGTTGAGGAATGATGGGATACTTAGTCAAGACTGCCAGGCAGAATCTTCCTTTCTCTTTGACATTTAGGGATTTAATCCCTTGCAATCTGTGTGTCTCACTGTCCACTATAAGCTGCTTTAACCCTTTGCTAGTCTCATTCAGCTTTTTTGAAACCAGACTGAAAAACAAGAAAAAGAAAAAGAAAAAGAAAAAAAAAAAAAAAAAAAAAAGGCAGAGTTTCAGAGTCTGTTTGAACAGAGTCCAATTCATGGACTGTCTAATGGTCTGCAACAAGCACATGAAAGGGAAAGGAGGGGAAACTATATGCAAAGGAGAATTTGGGCCAATGCATTGATTTATTTACAGTTATAGGAATTGAATCTGCAAATCCTTATCAGCTGGAACCTCCCTTGGAAAGGAATCCATCTTCTTGATGGCTTTACAGAGTAGTTGTACCCACTCTCAGACTCCCTTCTACAAAATGAAACACAAGCACTTTGTGGGTTTTAGCACTTTTCTTTGCACACAAGAACGTGGAAGTGCTGAGAGGATGTAGTCATTTGGGACAACCATTGTAAGGATGATTTACGTCATCTCTAAGTCAGTTCAAGTGCCCCAGCCCAGGAATTGAATATATGGCTGTTCATGGTCAAGCTGAGTCAAATTGGGTGCCTCTAATGTTCCAGCTGCATGGTAGAAGAACCTCCTTGGTCCTCTTTTGTAAGACAAGGTCTCCACTACTTTAACGCTCTTAGTAATATGTTTCTACCTCTGCTCCACCTTCCCAGCTTGAATTTGTTTCTCTTAACTGTAAGTACATGCTATATTTCAGAGGGAAATCCTGTGCAATGTCATTACTGTTTGTGTATCTGTCTCAACTGGATATGGATTTGTTGATAAACTCCTCATGAGCACACCACATCAGTGCCTCACAGCCACCCTTCCATCAGTCAAGTCACTGGATAATGGGAAGAAGGAGCAGTATCATTTCTCTGAGCATCTTTGCATTTTACTGGCAAAAATAGGCTTCATTTCTCTTAAGTATCACTGTAAAGAAAATAAGACGGATCCCACTCTGCCTCCTATATTTTCTACTATATATTTTGTCTGAGCACCTATGACAGCGTGTACTATTAGTAATGATGGGTGATTCAGAGAGAATAGGGAGATTGTCATACACCAGGCATGATCTCATCTGTATCGAATAACAAAACTTTCAACTGACAGGTGGAAATGTCAGTTCATTTTGTAGGAGTGATTTTCTTTTCTCTTTCCAATGGAGATTTGCTATCTTTGGATTTCACTGCAATGTGATGTCAAATTTGTTGTAGTAGTGAAGAAGCAATTGCTCTTGTGAGTAGGAATGGCAAGTAAAAAATGCAACACGACCATTAGTCTTGATGTTCTGATCAAGTATTAATTAAAGAATATTTTTATTTTCTCTGTTCTAAATAATCCCCTTTAACACTTAAAATAGTAAAGTGGGACCGAAAGTAAAATCCTTTTGTCTCTCTGTTCCAGCATCATCCTCTGACTTTATGTGAAGAGGGAGAGATTGGTACATATTTTCTAAAGGTAGGGAAGATAAAAGACACTATGGAATGTGTATGTTGCACAGTTGCAACAGTTTTAGAATACTCAGTTGACCACCATGCAAACAGATGTTTATCTGAGATCCCAAAAGCAAGAGGGGAAGAAAGGGAAAACCCACCCTCTTACATGTGAAGAAACATCAGTAAGATCTCACCGAATACGAAGCAAGTCAGAAGGCGGTGTCATTTTTCACAATAATACTAGAATATTTATGAAGCTCTTACAAAAAAGTACTACTGAATTTTTGTGGCCAAACACAAAGAAAAAAAAAAAATTCTAGTGCAAATGTAATCAAAATTAATCTTTAATGTTCCAACGCCAAAATCCATAGCTTCTTCCACGGGAGAAGGCACTCCTGGGCTGACTACTCTGACAGAATGGCAAGAATCAAAAGAAAAGACCAGATAATATATGTGGACAAATGATAAACATTTAGCCATATAGGACCACAGAATTCTCTCTTAACAGAAACAATGCAACCCTCTTTGCTTTGTCCCTGTAAAACTGGACTAAACTGACAGTAAAAACAACCTTATACCTTAGAGTGTAAAGGAACAGGTGTTCTTTTCTCTAGTACAGTACAAATACCTTGTATGGAAATGTGTTTTTAAGAAGAGCAACACAATATATAGTAGGATTATAAAGGTATTTAAGTTTACATAGCTATTACTGTTTCCTATTAAAAAAACCCCACATTTGGACATTTCAGAAATACACAAAAGACTCTGTCCTCATTCCTTAACATGCCAGAATTTTATCCCTTTTAGAGTTTTATTTTCAACCTCTGAATTCCTGCGTCTTTGATAACTCTTTTTAAGAGATTAATTTCTTGGTGCACTAAAAATTAATGACCAAATTTTAAAGCATTCCTGACTTCAACAGATATATAATTGAGTGTATCTTCTCAATATTTGTGCTGGTGTGACTCCCTCACTCTCAAAATAATGATTACTGTTTCAAGTTACACAAAATATCCCAGATCCAAAAGTTCATAAAAAGAAACAAAATCTGAGATAATTAGAATTGGTGAAAGTTGTAGAGCTATCTGAAGGAGACGGGTGACTTCTGAGGAGTTACTGGAGAGGAAAAGGCGATTACAGCAAATCTGAGCAATTTGAGCCAACACATGTTGCTGGGCAAGAGGAATGGGAGAGAATCATTTCTGTACATTCATGAATTTATTTAGACTATGTGGACTGAAGGGCATTGAAAATGCTTTCCTTGTTTCCTGTTGGCAGGCAGAACCATCCCAACACAATTAACTCCAAAATCCATTTAATAAAATCACAAATTATGTTTAAAAGCAGCAGTAGGTCTCCCACATACCCATGGAGCCACATAAAAAGCACAAAAGCCAAATACAGCTAAGAGAATTTGTACAGGAAGTTCATGTCACTCACTACCTACTTGCTAATGAAATTTGTGAGAAACTTCAAACTCGATCACACTGATGTTTGGGGATGTTTGGCTTTTCTAGGCAACCATGTGTTCATTTTTCCTAATTACTGGTATTTGGAATCACAGAATCATGGAATGGTTGAGGTCAAAAGGGACCTCTGTAAGTCAGGTTGGACAGGGCTTTGAGCAACCTGATCTTCAGCAACCTGAAGTATGTCTCTACCTATGGCAGGGGGGTTCGACTAAATTATCTTTAAAGGTCCTTTCCAACCCAAACCATGCTATGATTCTATGAGGTCTTCTGTCCACTTCCTCCTGCTGATAAACTGATAAAAATTTGTTTTTAACTGAAGCAGTGTGGTCTATACTCAAAATTACATCGCTCCCAGCTTTAAGTACTGGCTTCATTAGCACACAGGAGACAGAAAGTCTAGCTGCTGGATAAGGTGCTCAGTCTTTTGATGAAGATTATTAAACTATTTAGCCATTACTGATAATATGATTTACCATGCTATTATGATCATTATTAACAGTATTTATGTTGCTTCTAGTTCAAATCATGGACAATGCATTAACTAAGCTGGACTCTACCTGAAAATGCTATCTGTCCCTCCAGTATGTTCCCCAAGCCCTGTGGAACCAGAGGTACTTCAAGGAAACACAGTAGGCTTTCTCAACTTGTAGAACTATTCCTAGCACAATTTTTGCTTGAACCAGTTTGTACTGCCTGGAAGAATTAATAACTGTGGCTGGATGGTAGCAAGGATGAAGGACAATGGACCATCCCCCATGTGGATATAGGAACTCCATGCTAGTTGAGCCTTGACTTTGTTTGCTAGAGTGGATGCTGTAGGAGACCTTTGCTCTTCCCAAGCTAGGAGATGAGAGCACAAGAATACATGCTGAGATCTATTTATATTATTGACTTCACTGCCACATGATAGATTCTGCTGATGGCAGACAGGGGTCCGTAAAGTGCCTCAGGAGGGGCAACCCTGGCTTAGTAAAAATATCAGTCCAATAGTAATAAAGCTAAACAGAGAAAGAAATGTGTGCTTGCATTGAGAGCAGTACACCTGCTATCCTTTATTTTACCTTTTTCTTCCTCTGCCACGAAGTCCACGTGCCTTTTGCAAGCTGGGACTGCTAAGCAGGACTCAGCTGAATTCACCTGAGCTGGTGCAGGGCACTTGTTTTGCGAGCTGGCTGATCACAGTGAACCCATTGTGGGTGGCCCCACAAGAGCTCCAGGGATACTTCAAAGGAAATGCACTGAGATGGGGGAGGAGGATGCAAGGAATTTGCATTTTTAATGTGACACTTCCATGAATGAATAATAAGGGATTTGTAAGGCTGGCCACCAGGAATTAGAAGAAAAAAACCCCTTTCTATTGGTGCTACAGCTAATTCTTCAGGCCTGTTTTCCAGTGATACTAACACACAGTTTCTTCCTGCAGAGGCTTTGTGCAGCCAAAACAATTAAAGATGTCCATCAGTTAAATAACAAGCTACTCTAGGAAAGGTGGAGCTGAGAACTTAATCTTATGACACTTGCAAGCTGCCAAAGTGGGTAGCTGGACTTCCACGTGAGGTCTTCAGACATTTTTAGGAATGGACTGTACAGGGTAATATTATGAAAACTGAGCTATCTCAATGAATGTGATGCAGTTGTCACAATATCCCTTTAAAATATAAGTGCTGGATATTTTTGATTTGATTTTTTTTTTTCCCTTCAAGGTTCAATACTTAATGTGCAGCAGGTTAGGTTACTCATCAGGAGTTACTCTGCAATGTCTCCTCCGTGCTTGGGCCCTATAATGCTGTGAGAGAAATGGGAGAACAGAGTGGCACATTCACTGTGGCTTTGTGTATCCTCATTAGTACTGGCCTCATTATTGTAAGCATTTTAATGACCTACAGGAGACAAGACCCCTTGACATATATAATTTACAGCTCCTTAAATACTGGTTCTTTCATCAAGGAAATCTCATGTCACTGCATGTGCTGAGAAACCTCAGTGATGAGCACAGCACAGGAACCCCATCAGAAGTAAAAAAGACTTCTTGTTCAATTGAGTTTCAGGCAACTCCTCCCCTCAGTGGCCAAAATGCATTCTAAACCTATATTCAATTTGAAAGGGGAAAGATGCCTTCTCTCCTGTCATCATGGTAACAATAAAAGACAGATTCATCATTCAATCACATCTAACCAAATGCAACTGGGTGCAGGAAATTCAACTAATGCAGGATGGAAATGGTGGAGAGGTTACAGAAGAACAAAGAACAAACCACTTGGGAATAAAACAGGAGGAGATGTGGTCCTGTGCTTATCTCTAGCGTGGTGTTTCATTGTGATACTGGGCAAATTGCTTAACTATGTGCTGCTGTTTCTTCAGTCACTAGAGCACAGTTAGTATCATGTGCTTTCAAAAGCATTTGGAGATCTCCAGATGATAAATTGTGCTACAGAGGTAGATAGAATGCTACTCCTGTTGATTATTATAGTAAAAAAGGACAGAATGAGGATTATTTCCCCCTCTTGTAGATTCCAGTATAAGAAGTAAAATAGAAAGCTATTTCTGGAATCATGCAAGGCATAAAATAAATAGCATAACTACTATCTCACACAAATATCAGAATTATTTTTCAACTTAGTTTATTAAAAAAGAAAGAATTATCAGAACACACTGTAGTCTGCTTCCAAGAGCTGAAAACAATTTATATATATAGTGTCATTTGAACTGCATTTTCAAGATGTAGTTCAAAGAGGTCTGGAGCATAAATAAGAATTTATTTTTAGACACCTTATTCTAATATTTACCTTATTTTAATCTTTCTAATGTAACGAAGAATATAAAACCACTTGTCTTGCTGCTGGTGAGGCTGGACTCCTGTTCATTACATTGAGCAGGTTGTAGCCGTGAATCACATTACAGTGAAAAAGGCAGCAGCCCTCGTTTTAACTACAGACTCCCTGAATATGGAGCTGGATTCTGTAAGATATTTAAGCATTTAGTTAAGATGTCTGGAAGCTATTTTTGTAGGTATTAGAATATTGTTCCTACTATCTGGTGTTTTATCAAAACCAAAAAGAAATGAACACAACAGTTGGAAGAAAGCATAGAACAAATCATTTGCCTGTTAAAAGTATTTAAGGGCTATTTTGAAGTAATTATTAATTTTTGTTTATCTGCTGTGCTAACTATAACACTGGGGCTAAGGAATATGACTAACAGCTTGCAAATACCAATAAACTAGGCAGCCCTTTTTGGTATTCAACATCTAATTCTTCTCCAGCCTAGAGATCACCAGTTTGCCCTGCCCTCTATTTTGTCTTCAGTTTTACCAGTAGGCTTTTCCCAAAAGCCTGGGAGGAGCTATGATAGCTTTATGCACTTCGCCAACCTCACTGTCTACTTAGGTCAGTTTGTCCTTCAGAGAGAAGACAAGAGACATTATCCAGGCTTGTTTACAACCGGTAGAAAGAAGCCAGCAGCTCCCAAAGGTGTTTCATCCACTAGACAGTATTAAAAGAGAGGCAGGAATGCTCAGCATCTGGTGATACCTACAATTTTTGACTGAGCAGAGCGGTGTTCAGAGAGCTCACCTAGACTGAAAATATAACTTTTAGATTGATGAGTTAAAGAAGATGAACCTTACTTCATTTGATTTCAGTCTGCCTTTTATTTGGGAATCACCTTCCTCACTCAGGGGTGAGTCACAATCAATTGACCCAGACACAGCGGTGAAAGTATGAGTGGAGGTTGGTGGGGGGGATATGCTTTCACCTGAAATATCTTTGACAGTGAAAAAAATGCAGTGGAGTGGAAAATAATGCAATGGTACTAAAAGAAAGTATCAACATGAAGAAAGATGACCTGCTACAACTCAATACAATCAATTACGCAGCAGACCCAATAGATGGGATCAGTGTGCTTTAAATACACACAGCTGAGCTCCTGCTATCTAGCAAGACATTAGCAGATCAAATTAATCCCCAAAGCACTTCTACTGAAATTATCAGATATATGCGACAGATATTTTTGCTTCATTTATCTAAACATACACTTTGAAGAGAGTGAGGTGAAAATAAAATCTCTTTCAACTGGAAAGTTGAGAGCTTGGGAGCAACTGACACAACTGTGCTCCTCCAATAGCCTCCAGCAAGTTACTTAACTTCGTTATATCTCACTTTTGCTGCCTTTAAAACAAGGATATTGACAGCTCTGCACACCAGAGGGGTGCTCAGAGTGGTAGGTTAGGACCAGCTGGATGAAAGGTGCGGAGGGCTTTTACTAACATCTGTATTATAACATCTTCAATTTGGCACACTCTTTCACAGTCCATTATAAAAGGAATGTGAGACATAGAACAGTGTTTAGCATTACATGCTTCAATCTCTGTTCATTCTAATGAGAACAGTACCGGGGTTCACGCTGAGCTCTAGAACTGACAAGCTGGGTTCAGTTAATACCACTCTCTGTAATGTCCTTTTATATATACTTTTTTCTTTTCTTTTTTTTTTTTTTTTTTTTTCCAGTTGGCTACACACAATTCTACTGTCTATAACTTGAGACTCAAGCCCTTGGTCTAAGCCTTTGTAAAACCTGATAGCATATTTCTCATTATGTCCATAGTAATTTCAATTATTTTCCTTTGTCTAAGACTTCTGTTACACTCTGATGCCTGTGGACATTTTAAGTAACTACCTTTTTTATTACCTGACTCAACATATGACAGAAGATTATTCTGCACAATTTTTCCCCTGAGGTCCTTTTAGCAGCCAAAGTCCTTATATGCCCTCCCTTCACGTTATCATAGTATCTGCAGGGATGGAAGCACTTAGTGAATTTGCCCTCAAAACACACCTTTAAGTTTGAGAAGACTTTTAGCAGAAGAATTGACCCAAATAATATATAATTGAGATGAAAAATTAGTTTAAACACCATTATCCACATTTAAGGAAGGGGAGCTAACACAAAAATGAACTGAAGGTTTTCCCACGGGAAAAGAGATGTTTTAAAAGCAAGAACTAAGCTGGGATCATCCCCTCTCCATCCAGTTCCTTACCAGCCATCAAATCAGTCCTTCATTACAAAGACTGAAAATAAAAATAGACTTTGTGCATTCTGGAACACAATAGCTTAATAGCGCCTTGGGCTTTTCCTTCTATAGAAGGACAAAGATTGACGTGCCTGAGCTGGGGACATTCTTCTTCAAGAAGCAACCTCACTTTTGTCAATGTCTGAGTCTCACACTGGAAAAGCCAGCAATGTTGGCTGTTCTCTGTAATATCAGAGTAGTCAGGCATATCACGTCTGTGTTACCTGAAAGTTTCCCTGGGATAGAACTGACATTCTCAGGCACCACCTCCCTTCCAATCCTTTGCTGAACACCACCACTGCCAACGTGCCTTTGAGGAGCTTTACCACAAATTCACATCTACTTCTTGTCTATGTGTCAAACACAGCAGGCTTAGGCACAGTCTACCACATCTAGGCCAAAAGGCTTAGTGACCAAAGCTAAAAAAGCATCTTCTGTAGCAAGTTGTATGAGACACCTTAGCTCAAGCTCAAGTCTTCCTTAGCAGGGTGTAATAGTGTGGGTACTTCCAGAGCCAAGTACACAGAAAAAAAAAAAAAAATCAAAACCAACCAAAAACAAACCCCAAAACTGTAATAATGTCTTAGGAACACAGGATCCAGAAAGACCAAGTGTCAAGTGATATGAGATGCACCATGGGACTGTAGGGCTTGCTTAAGCAACATGGATTTGTAAATTTGCCTTGATGCTGGAGATATGCCTTGGTACTTTTAAATTAAGCAATATACCTGATGCTCCTGCAGGTCTTGCTTGTGCTGGACCCAGGGCAGTGAATAGGAAGCTACTTAGATTCAAGCCTATTTCAGTCTACTTTTCACTTGCATGGTAGGCAATTTTCCTTTCTGTATCACTTTCACATTGTGTTTTCATCTCCTTTTTTCCCCAAGAAAAGCAACAGCAAACAAAGTTTGTGTCCAAGCAAAAATCCTCATCAACATTCTGAAAGAAGGGTGTAATGTGACATTTCCAGGAGATCGTTCTCCCTCTGGGATTCATTTCTCCAGGAGTTCAAGTCAAAACATACAGAAAGAAACATAAGATCCAATGAGCAGCTCTTCTTTCAAAAGAAAAAAAAGGAGGGAAAAAATCCCCCATAAAACCCAAACAAATAAAACCCCAAACAAAACAACTTCAAACAGTTCCCTTCAAAATCGAAGCCTTCGATTCCTTCTGAAATAACATCCTCACCTGAAAAATGGGCTCAATGATCGGACTGTTTCTGCTGCCTCAGCTTCTGGGCACTGTGAGGTTTTTTTTTAAAAAAAAGAGATGCTGAAACTAATATTAAGTTCAGAACAAGGCTTGGTAATCTTGCTAAATGCTAATAGACTTTTAATGCTGTTTTCATTAACTTTGTGCCCTTTCATATAAAGCTGGAGGGCTACTCAATGATAAGAAAACCCCACTGATGTAGTCGTATGAATGGATGCTAAATTTGAGTTCTGGAATCACTGGGCAATGCTCACAGCAGGGCTTTGACAGGATAAAGATTTTATGGAGTGTCATATCAGGACTTGTTGAGTAGGCTGAATGTCAAGAGTAAATGCAACAGCAGGGAAAAAAAGAAAGCAAGAAGATCTCTGAAGTCATGCTTTTTTTTTTGTTGTTGTTGGAAACTGCAATTAAAAAAAAATAAGTTTCCTCTATAAGAAGCTAAAAACCTAATAGGAACCTCATCAAAAGAAGATTAAAAAAAATAAAAACCTGACAGAGAGCAAAACCCTGCCTTTCACAGAAAACCCAGAGACAGCCTGACAAAATACTTCTAAAACTTTTTCAACACATTTCAGCAGGGGATTTGGTTATCTGAGTTGCAGCCTCAAGCCTAATACTTTGTTTGGGTTTCTTTTTAATGGTGGAGTGGGTTGTGAAGTACTTGTCAGTAGGCTGGGGGCAGGGGGGGAGGGAGAATGGGATAGCCTGACAAAAACCAAGTATGTCCCTACATGGAAGTACAGATGCAAGAGGGCAAAAACATGAGGTTTTTTTGTCAGTTCGCTCATGGACCCGCTTTTGATTCACAAATGTTCCTGCAGTGAAACATGCACCTGAAACTCAGAAGCAGCTTCCCCAGCTCCTACAAGATGGGAAGGTTACACCTGCTAAGCATCATGCATGGGCTCAAGGCTCTGCTCCAGCTCTTCCTCCCTTCAATGCTTTTTCCCTCTCTGTGACTAGGGCTGGGTCATTATACTCGTTTCTGTATCTATTGCCCAACACCACATAAAAAGCTCTCTCACCATGAATGTTAAAGCTAGAATTACCCTCACTGATCTCAGCTATTGTCTCTCTAGACAGAGAGAAACACCTCAAGTACACAACTTCTCAAAAATTAATGTTAAAGACAGAAAGAGGTGAATTCACTTGTGCCTGTGGTTACTTTTCACCACTGATGAGAGGATCACCATGATCTGCTTGACCTACCTGCCTAGTTTTCAGAATGGCTGAAGTAAGGTAATCATACTTTGCCATGTTTTGCAGTAACTTTCCTCTGAATTTGGGTTGATTGCTCAGAATCTTTGCAGTGGGAAACCACAAGAAACCACTATGTCATCTTTGTTCTTTTGGGAAGGCTATCACTAGCCCTTTCCTTGGATGCCTGATGTGCCATAGACAGGAACCAGACCATTCAATGATTCAGCATAATTTTCTGTAAAGGTCTGAGTAAGTTACTCCAATAGGATAACTCAATAGCAAGGAAACACTGAAAACAAGTTCAGCCATGGGGGTTGTTGAAGCTCAGTAGGTAAATTAATCTCATCGTATGAAGTTAATATTCATTTATGATCCTATCTAGGCAAATAAAATGTCCTGCAAATATTACAGGAATTCCTCTATGGCTACTCAGTTTGGGGCTGCTCCTCAACCACTTCAGGCAGGTTGTATGAGCTTATTTGGCTGTGCAAAAGTTTCTTCTCTACTGGAAAGCAGGACAGATACTTTCCTATCTTCTCTAAGGAAGTCTGTTTTCTGTGTAACCATCCTGAGTGGCAAATTCAATTATCCAGACATTCAGGAGGAGTCAGGGATTCAGAAAAGGACTGAGCATCCTGGGGATGGATAATGCAAAGAAGCTGAAAGAACCAAAACAAGGAAAGGTATGTGGATTAATCTGTCAGTACCACATTTCCCCACTATCTATGGCTATTACTGGCTTCAACATCTCCACATCTTCCTTCTCACGACTGCCCCTTTGTGGGAAGCAAGGACAAATGAATTCTGGCTACACAGAATCAAGATGCAAGAAAAGAGGAATCCAACTAAAGAGCCAGAGATGTATATGAAGTACAAGCAATTCTCATTTGGAACCATGTGGTATGCATGCTGTGGTTTTTGACCATGCTGAAACTTTATGTTGCTTACAGGACAAAAGAAAAAAAATAAAAAGATTGGTCAGCCCCTGCTAAGACAACAGACTCACATACTCTGGATCTCTGCTGCAAGGAGAATAATGTTTATCAGGTCTGCCAGATGAATTAATATCATATTAAATGCAGCACCAGCCTGTAAGCTTTTTTATCTTCTGCTTTGGCTAAGACCAGCTGAAACACCTCCAAACTCTTCCTCGGTATAATACTCTGGAGCCTGGAAGCAAGAATCTTTTCTGCAGAAGACTTGCAGTTGGCACATATAACCCTTATCAGTCCAGCCCACACTCAGACCAGCCCATACACAGTCACAGCAAACACCCAGACTGATGTTCCAGTGGACCTCGACCTCCAGATCATGTTAATTTTCCTGAATTCAAGTGGCACTTCCACTTGTGATTGACAATTCAGCTCAGAATTAGGGTACCCCTTTGCAGACACCAGCATGGCTCTACCTCCACGTGCAGCAGCTGTGAAAGCTCCACTCACTAGACAATACATTGCTAGTTTCTCCATAGAAGACCCCCTGGGCTCAATTTGGTTGCCTGCAGACAACCATTTTGTGCCAGTTGAGACTTACTAGTGTATATACGACATCCATGTGGGACTGGGAACTATGACGTGACACTGCGATCCAGGTGACATAGGCTTGGGAAACTCACATGAAAATAGACATTTATGTGTGAACAAATGCACTGATGTCTTCCAAGTGGACAGATGTTCGGTGGGGCTTTGAGAAATCTGACCTTGTGAAAATGTCCCTGCAAGATGTCACAGCAAGGGTGTTGGACTAGAAAGTCTTTGAAGATCCCTTCCAACTCAAACCATTCTACTATTCTATGATCTAAATGACCACTCATTTACTCAACAAGCTCATTTACTTTTATTTGTTCTTGAAAGCATTGCTGCTCAGCTGCTTTTTCAGCACCTGAGGATGACTTACTGTCCTGTCTGTGTCATTCCTTTTTCCAGCCATGTAATCTAGAAACTCAGAAGTATTTCAGCTGACATTGCCCACCTAAATGCTTAAAATGGCCAGCACTTTGTCCTTCAGCTCCAAGAAAATGGAAAAGGCATCTGGCTGCTGATTAACCTCATAGTCTTTCATTCTTCTTTTATCCCTGACTGCAATCATTCTTGTGAGCTTATTCCACCCACCCAAGTTGAGGGATTTTTTTTCCTGTTGGTAAGCACCCCAGGTTTTGGGTGCATGTGTGTGCACATACATGTCTATGCTTTAGCAAAGGACGAATTTGTTGACTTTACAGCAATTAAATTCTCATAACAGAAAATTGTATTGAAATTACCACTTGAACACAGCATGATAAAACAAAGATGCCAGCAGATTACAAAATTCAGTATATTCACAAATTTAGAAAATAAAGTGTCCTAGGATGACTACCTTTCTTTGCCTACATTTGTTAACGAGTGAATGAGACTCAAATTTTGCTTCATCCCTGTAGAAACGAATGATAGAAATGACCGTGCCTTTGACTACTCCTAAATACTCCTGCTGTCACATTGGTTCCTCTAATCCTGCAAGAAGGGAGGAAAATAGTTTAGTACTCCTCATAATATACCTTCTGGTTTCAGTCTTATATGGCTAGATGGGAGCTCTTGCCCTAAGATCTTGCCCTAAACCCAGAATAAGGATTTGAACAATGGATTTCTACCATAAATCAGGAGTGTATGAGACATGCAAAAGGGGCCACCATTTAATCTGTTTTGTAATTGCTTCACTGCTTCAAACATGTAAATATGACTGCTGAGACAGACACTAGACAGGCACAGTTCCCTCCTTGATAGCAAAGGCACAGGAATGATAAGCAGAATGTTCAATTCTGGTCTTTTCATCAATAAAAACTTTGAAAGTAGAAAAAGTGTAAGAAAATAGAGAGATTCCTCCCTCTCTCCCCTATGTCTGAACTGATGTGGGTGTTCCTTTACCAAGTTGTGTCTTGTCTCTCTAGAGAATTTGATTGGATTTAAGGTAAAGTTTTTCTTCAGTTTCTCATTGTGTCAAAATCAAAGGCATTAGAGATGGAGAACATTCTCTTTGTGATCTGTTGGAAAACCCAAGCCATGAAAATTCTAATTCTCTTTGGCAATGCCCGTTGAGGCCAACTCTGCCATGGATATACTAGGTACCCTCTGGCTCAGTGAGATACCGAACACATGGCAGAAGAAATCTCAGTATTTTAACAGCTTGTTACAAACAGCAACAGAAGAATATATAGCTCAAATCCAGCCTGGAAAATCTGCTCTCCAGACCGATGAGTTTAATGGTATCTTAAAAAAAACAATCTGTGATACGCTTTGTTTGTATTAAAAATACACTATATATTAAGAGCTACAGAACCTATTTCAAAGAATTTTACTAATATGATTATGCTATCAATAAAACTTAAGATAGAAAACCCAAATGAAAAAATAAAGCTACACACATCCCTTTTTATTTCCAGGGTACAACTTTTTATGTGTAAATCAAACCTATTCTGGGCTTCAAGGACCTCACTGAATTTTTTTGATCACATGTATACAGTAAGAGAAATTTCTGCCCATAAAGCAAGGTGAACTTCTAGTGTGCTGGATCAAGAGACTGGAGATCATACTAACTGGCCCTTTTTGACCCAGGAAAAGCATATGTGAGAATGTGCCTGACTGAAGATCAGCATCTGCTACTGCCCAGCAAAACAGCTGATTAAAAGCCATCACGAAGTAGTTCACAGTAAACACACTGGTAAATTATCTAGGACCAAAGAAGGAAATCAGAAACTACTGCTAGCAGTAGATGGCAGAGAAACATAAAAAAAAACCAGAGGCAAAAATGGCTATTAAAATGTATTTTATACTTATAAAATTAGCCTTAATGAACTATAAAATAAACAAGCCTTAATGAACTATAGCAGCCACTTACAATTATTTCTGTACTAATAAGCTGGGAGAATATATTTGCCATATACTGTTCAGTAACAAGACATCCTTTAGAATATGTAATTTAATGAAAGAGTTGCTACAAAAAGTTGTTACAAATTAAAGGGATTCCAGGAAATTTGAGTGCCTGTCAACCCACAGCAATATTTAAGTGTCAAAAGAGAAAATTTCCTAGGCCAACAAATACCCAAATTTGTTCATACAAGCTGAAATACAGGTTTTATAGCTTCTCTCTTGCATCAAATTTCTCCTCTATGGCCTTTTTAATGCTGTGCTCTGGAAAAAAATGTAAATAAATACTGGTCACTGGGATCTGCATTGTACACAACATTTAATAGAAATCTTTAAAAAAAAAAAAATCACTGAGCATGGTGGAATTATAATCCTTGCAGGAATTTAAATAGAGGAAAATTCACTTTTGCATAAGAAGGAAACTTCTTTTATTTGTGAGGGTGGTCAAACACTGGAATAGGCTGCTCAGAGAGTTTGTGGAGTCTCTACCCTTACAGGTGCTCAAGACCTGACCAGACACAGCCCTGAGCATCTGCTCTCGGTGACTCAGCTTTGAGCAGAGGCTTAGACCAGATGAGCTCTGGAGGTCCTTAACAACCTCGGCCTTTCTATGATTCTGCAAGACACCTGCATTTTAGAAGTTTAGCTTTTATTTTGGTAAGGTGCTGTACAATCAAAAATCAAAGGGCAGTGAGGACAGTTACGATCAGAGCCTAAAATTGGGTAGACTTTCTTCTACCCCTGTTTCAAGAATCCCTCCAATCCAAAGCTGTGCGGAGTGTGCTGAAGATATTGCTGTTGTGTGGCCTTCTGCAAGCACTCTAGAACTTTCAAACTTCAAGAAGAAAAAGCAGATACCTTGAAAATATTCCAAAGACAATATGGCTTTTTTTTTTTTTTTTAATCTTTTTTAATCCTAAAGACCAGACAGACAATCAAAAGGGATCAAAGTACTGCTGTTTAATGAGTTACTGCTTGTCAGCTGAGAGGCAGCAATGGATAGGATGTTATTCTTACCGTGTTTTGATGACATGACATCAAAACTAATGCATTTTACTCTGCACTCTCAGCAGGCTGTACATGGGATGGCTATAGCAGTTCAGCTAACAAGAGGTAATTCAATCAATCACAGTAATGTGAAAATTGAAATGATCTACCTCCGCTCTACCTTGTTCAGCCTTTCCGTGACAAGAAACTTTGCCCACCTTCTGAGTTGGGATGATAAGATTCATGGAAGACGAACAGTTATAAATACAGTGTCTCCTTGTACAAGCCCTCAACATAGTAATTCGTGACGACCTACTTGTGAGAGAAACGGTTTATGCACTATACAGCAAATTCATTCAACACTGTAATGTAAAAAAAAGCCCATTTCAGTGTTAAAATATGGCTATTAATTGGGGAATTAATAGTCTGTCAAAGCTTAAGCTACTTCCTTATGAAGCTCAGAAGTAAAAAGGCCACCTCTCAAGCAGTTTTTTAGGAAATAAAGACAGTTACTTCTTTAATGACTACTAAAGTCAAAAGGTTCCCTTCCCAGATACATCTAAAAAGTCCAATTTTGAGAGCTGAACCATATTCAGTAAATGAAATGTTGTTGTGAAGCGGACTCCAACTCCTATTAAAGCCTAATGAAACTACAAGGGATATTTCAGAAAATTCACTGAGCATGGTGGAATTATAATTTTCTTTTTAAAGACAGTTTGAGAATCTCACATCAGAGAGATAAAGGCAATTAGGATTTTATTATTTATATATGGAACAGACTATATATTATCACAATGTGGATATTTCTAAGATCTATCCAAGGAGGTGGGTAGCTAATACAGTCATGGTAACCACTGTATTGTAACTCAGTCAGGTCTGAAGTTATGTGGGATTTTTAGTTTATTTTTTTTATTTTCATGTTAATGAAGGCCTGGGAAGAAAAGAAGGCCACAGAAACAGCCTTGAATAAGCCCTCTATCCTTTGCCCGATTTCACTCTCAGGTTTAAAGAATACCTCCCAGGTAATTACAGTTGCTTGGAGAGAGTAAGTTGTCTGCAAAGGAGAACATAACAAGCTAGAACACATTGTGGGATGGGGCCATCTTCCAGCTAGGTTGGCCACCACCAGGGCTTCAGTGGGGTTTGCTGGGATAAAGCACAGCACTTTGGCGAGTATATTTTCTTTCTTATAATGGTTTTCTGATGACATTGAAATGCTAACCAACCTGTTGAACATCAAGTTGTTTAGGTTGCAATTCCCCAAGATATAACTTGAGTTATTGGCAATGGAGAGACAGAGATTCTCTTCCCTTCTGCATCACTGCATGTGACGCCTCTGAGGCGTAACTAGCACCCTGACACCAAACGCAGTGTCCCTTCTAAACACATCTTTCTTCATGAACAGTGATAATCACAAATGTACTACTCTAAGAGTCTTTCCTGCTAGTTTCTCTAGCTAAACTGCCAAAATATTTCTTCTTTAACACACTGTTACAAAAGAAAACCTCTACTGCTGTTTTTTAAGTTTACTTCCAGAGAACACTGATTGAAAATTACTTTGCTTTGACACCACCACAAAGGATAATAGTCTTGTAAAACTTTCAAGCAGCTCATATACTGAAGAATCACATCCCGCCATATAGTAAACAGCATTGATTAACTACATGCTGCCTTATTCTCAAGAAAATCTGATACTCCTTCTCTTAGTAAACATTTTTTTTCCACATTTACATCTCAAGAACACAGACAGGTAGTGTGCCTCTGTGTGTCAAAACCTGATGTCCTCAGAGCTTCTATGATATACTACTGTGGTCATGTCCACAAAGGGGAAAAGCACCATCTACATTCTGTCTTTGCTGCCGATTTTGGAGATGCAGCATGGCCATAGATCTGGTGGCTGTGTTGTTTCACGAGAAAAAAAAAAAAAAAAAAGGTTTGTTAAGATTGTATTTCTAAGTTACTTAGGGAGAAAAGACAAAGAACAATACTAGCACTTCAATATTATAAGTACAGAAATTGAAGATCTGTACATTCTTTGCCAGCATCAGAATCCTCTTTTTCAAGCTTTCTATTTCACATACAAAAGGTTTAATATATCACAGAACCATCTGAGACCGAGAAAATGATGAAACATACAGAATTTGTGGCTTTTGTTGGATGAGTATGTGTGAGCATGGAACTGGACACTCAGGGCTTCCTGGTGCCCCACACACCAAGCTCTGCACTCAACAGCAGCAATCTCATCCATCAGGTCAAGAGCAATTTTTCTCCAGAGAAAAATAAGCTGGTTTCACCTTATCAAGAACCACACAACTTCCCAAACTGACTCTGTTGCAAGTCCACTCACTCCAGAGCCAAGGGGCATGAGGATGAACAACGGACTCCCTTAGGCTGCTCTTCTCTGCTCATGTCCATCTCACAACACTAAGATCTCAGTGTATTCTAGGGGCTTGATGAGACAGATAATTCAAGCACTGCCAACTGAAAATGTCAGTTAACGGCAGCGCAGTGACGCCAGAGCAGTTTATAAATCTGTGACGCTCTTATAAAGACCTTAATTCTCCCTTCTCCTGGGGGCTACTGATATATGCCTCAGAGAACCCTCCTGAGCCATTAATCATACTGCAAACACCAACTGCTCCCTCCGCCAGACATCACTGCTTCTGAGGAAATGAGACTATCCATAGGGAAGAGGGCACTTGCCATTTAATCATTCAGAGATTCTAGACATGCACTTATGACAATCTTTTTTCCAAGTTGGAACCTAAATTTTAGGTACCAAAAGCCATGTTTAAGCAGTTAAAGGAATGACTGGTGCTGTCCACAATTCTAGCTGATATTTCTTCTTCTTTTCACATAGTATTTCCTTAAGCACCTGTGAATGACACGGTATATGAGGCCAGAGAGACCACTGGTCTGAACCAGTATGGCCATTTTGGTGTCTGTTCTATCAGTCCAAACAGAAGATGCTGAAGAACAGCCTCTTCTGTCAGGCCCTTAAAGGTGTGTCACCATGGCTAAAGTTTGAAGGCATTGCAAAGCACAAATAATTAATTCTTTGCAGATGGCTTTGGAAAGCTTTGATCAAAGACTTGCCATCCATCTGAAGGGACAGCACTGTGCCCAGTCACTCAGCCACAAGCACTCCATTTTCCCACTGACTGCAAAGAAACAGCATAGAAACTGGAGATGGGATGAAGCAAGCTGATGACTGCTTGGAAGTCCTACTGACTTGGGATTCAAATCAATGAATTCAAGTTACTACTTGTTAATTGAGCTGCAGTAACTGTCTATATGTGAACTTTCAAGCTAAGGCAAAGACAACATAACTCATCCTCCCTTAGCTCTGTTTCACAGTAGAATTAATGACCTGGCATTATGTGATGCTTATAAAGACAAAAGACCATGCAGATGGGCAACAGACAAGGTCACCCTGTAAAACATTTGCTCATGGTAACCTGATCATGGGATGTCCCACCAAAACATTCATCTGTTTGAAGGTTTGGAAGAGGTGTCTATAAATGTGAAAATTCAGATAACTACTTAGTTCCTGGCACTTATGCCCTTCTTGCTCTGTTATTGTGAAGGATTTTTTGCATTTTTTTTCCCCATCTTTTAATTTTTTTTTTCAACTGGTAATCATTTCTCTTTTCTACACATCTCTATCATACATTTTAAGCTGCTGTCAGGGAGATAATTTACCTAAGAGAAGTGCAGATGTGGCCATTGGAATCAGGATAGTCTTCAAGGATATAAGTGTTAGTTTAATTTAAGAAATCAGGCCAAATCTTAAAACCAGACCCATTATATATTCATCAGTGAAAGTTCAGATCTCATTACTGACTCGTTTAAATTTGACAAACAAAAGTTACTGCAGAATTAGGATATACCTCAGTCTTCTTGGCAGAGCAAAAATTGAGCAAGGATGCCAGGATCCAAACAATTAATGACAGACTAAAAGACAAGAATTGAAATGAGAAGAAACATCACCTGGCTATAAATGTAGGAATCTTTTCAAAATAATAGGAACCAGGGGGGAGAAGGAGGCAAGATGTTGCATAGCTATTGATTCCTGATTGTGCTGCAGGGCAAACGTGGCAGCAATGCCACAACCAGGGCAGAGGGGTGAATTGTTTTAGAATTTGAATGACAGGTGTCAAAGATATTACGACCCTTTGAGCTCTTCAGAGACTGAAACAAGCTTGAAAACTGAGCTGCTCACAGAGTTAAGCCATATGTAGATGCATGGTAAAAACAGAGACACTAAGTAAAGCCAGCCCCATGCTATCAGTTTAAAAGGCAAAAGCAATGCCATGAAACAAACCTGTCTATGTTTTGCCCTTATTCACAACATTCATTAGGTTAAATTATTGCTTGGCTCAGCACTGAGCACAGCAGTTCCTACTCTTACAACCTGACAGGCAAGAGGTGCACCAGGCAAATGTCAGAATTTCTACTGTGTGTGACAGAACAGGGTGTCCAGACTTGTCTCCTGCTGGAAAAGAATGACAGGACTGTAAATGCCAAAAGCCACAAAGCCATTTGTCAATCTTTCCTTCTCTGCCACCTACAGCCCTCACACTGCCAACAGATAGAGGCTCTGATTGCTTTTGTTGGTGGGTTATTGATGTGTCCTGCCTTGAAGAACTTCCTTTTGGCTCCATATGGTACTTTATGCCCTATCTGGATGTTTGGTGCTATGAGGGAAATGACATCAAAACGGGCTGAGGCTGACCTAGCAAAATCCCATTCTGCAGAAAGCTATTCTGCTGCCCTGAATTCAAACTCTGAGGTTTAAAACTCAGATTAAGATGCTCTTTACTTCCCTAGGCTAGATCACATGAAGAAGCATTTCTCTGCTCCTCCAAGCACATGCAGTGACTACAAGTGCAGGTTTTATGATTCTTACTGCACTGAAAAGAAACAGAGTTACAGCACACAGAGACACTGTAGTGCATGAGGTACTAAAAATACCATCCCCAAGCCAAAATACTTCAGGTCTGAAAGTAAGGAAAAAACCAAACATCAAAGACAGGCTGTATAAACTCAGCTGTCTGAACATCATTCCCATGGGCTAGGTTACAGAAAACATTTCACCACATAGTAAACCCATAAATGAATTAGGTAAGGAAAACTGTGATTTAAAAGGAGGGAAAAAATAATCCAAGTTAAAGCAATATTTTCTAGTTTTCTGTAATAATTAATTAAATTTAAATTCAAAACAAGACAGTTGCATATTCAGGAAACAGATACCTGGAGTGTGGTTATTGCTTTTGCATATACTGACTACAGCCCTGCTCTGGAGATGCTGGCCAAGATGTGTTTTTAGCTGTACACTAAAGATCACATGTTGATTGTAATCACATTGGAATTCCTTGCTCAGGATAATTCACATTTTTAAAGTTTATGATGGTTCAAAACACAACTGGTCAAATACACATGAAAATAATGCATCAGTTGCTGTTAAAGATTAGATAACTACTTCCTGGACCAGAAAGTCTTTGAGCTTCAAGTCAATGAAGGCTGGAAGAATATTCTTCTGAAAGTTCACTTGCACTTGCCACTTCCACTCTTCCATAGTAAAGCATTGCTGTCAACCATTGCTACCAAGAAACAAAACACTGTTTTACTCCTCTGGGCTCTCATCCCTTTATTCACTGACAGATTCTAAGACTGAAAAGAATAGTAAATCCACAGGGTTTAAGGAACCTATGCAACAAAGTCCATGCATTCAGTCCAGTAACCTTTGTCTGACTGAAGTGTGCCTCGTGAACAGGGAAGGCACTTTCTGCTGCAATGACTTCTTCCAAGAAAAGGGAGCAGAGAAGGCAAGTCATCTTTCGTTTTCTCTTTCTTTGGCTAACTAGATCAAGATGGTTAAGTCATCATGGAAAGTGTATTTGCCAAACATCAAATACACATAGCGAATTCTTCAAAGTTTGTGATCTCTTTTTTTTTCCTGTAAAGAATGCTGAAGAGTTAAGATTCCAAGTCTTGATTGTCACTTTATAGTTGTACGTTCATCCAAATGAGTCAAAAGGAGGAGGATGCAGAAAGTCTATCTAGGCTAAGAAATCTTTACACTATATGAAGGCACTGTTAAAGAAAAAAACTTCTCTCAGACTCCTACTGTGATACTGTCTTTTTAAATGGTTACTGATGTTGCACCCTAACAGCAAAAAGAGCAGCTGCAGTTGCTACAGTACAAGCAATGTGACCCAAAAGTTCCTGGGCTATTTTCCTAAGGTGTCAGCAAACAAATGTACAGACATAAGTCCTCAGGAGTTTCACTGTGTCCTCTGTAGATGCTCTTTTTCTCTCTCTGCCAGACAAAACTGCCCTAAGGGAGCAGTGACATACTTATGGCAGAGGTCTTGACAGGCAGAAATCAGGCCTCAGAGCTCTCCTCAACAGCTGGTCTCTCTGCACGCACTGAGCCCGCAGCCAGTGATGCCACCACTGCTTGAGAAACTCATGGGGAAAAGTGCTTTTACTTTTCAAGGTTTATAAAGTGATCTTTCCTATGGAAAGAATGTTTTTTTGTTTGTTTGTTTGTTTTTTCCCCCCCTTTTTGAGAAGAACCATTGATCAGTATCATTGTTGTAAAAGCAGAAACAGGAAAATAAAATTATAGTGATCGTAGACACTAATGACATAATTTCTTTAACTCACTGAATAGTGACCTTCAGATTTCTCATCATGGCTACACTCATGAAAGCTCAGGAAGTCTAGCTTGAGAGGCATGCAAATGGGACTTAAACCACTAGAACTGGGTGGCTGGTGCTGTTTCTTTTGGCTCCTTACTGATCCAGCACTCTGGATGACTCTTTGATGACATGTTAAATGGAAGTTCTGGACAGTCATTACTCAACTTGGGACTTTATTTATTTATGCGTCCTGTGCAAATCAGAGTATTTTGTAACTAGCACCCTAACTTGCTTTCTTCCCTTTAGTTTCTCTGAACAGTCATGTAGAGCTGTTATACATTAAAATCCAGCTGTTCTCTCTCTCCCTAAAGTATGTAAGACTGTATAATGTGAAACAGCTTGTTGAGGTAGTTCCAGAGGCTAGTTCAGGCTAAGAAACCTATGCTTAAATTACTGTAAAAGGTCCCAGTGAGCCTCAGTATAATGCAGTATCCATTAAGTGCAAGAGTGATATCACACATGCTTTATGCGAGTTTCTGTGTAACACGAGAGGTCTCTAAAACAAAAATTGTCCCCACCTTCTATTATTTTCTGCCTTACTTGCTGTTTGCAGGAGAAGACCTACTGATACTCTTGAGTTCTGACTCTACCAGTTGGAAACTGTGCTATGGCAGCAGGCACACAGACCTCGAATGCCAAAGCCATTTCGGTAATAGAAAATCTGTAAAACTGATATTGTCTCCTTGAATAACAGCCTAGTAAACTTATAAAGAAGCAGACACCCAGAAATGCTTTGTAGGAGACAGAAATAACTTATGAGTCATTATCCTAGGGTAATAAGAAAAAAAACCCAAAACCAAACAACTTCTTGTGTGTCTTACGCTTTACATTCAAAGCATATTCTTTACAAAGAAAACATACTATAGCTAAGCTTCACTAATGGGATGGAGTTGCTTTGACGACTCACCTATCTTGGTAAGGTTACAGCCCAGTCCCCCTGCTACAGACCAGTACATCTTCTAGGGGTGGATCCAGAGCTAAGATCACCAGAAACTCATTTTTATATTTTTCCATACTGCAGTCTCCACTTGTTTGTCTTTCTGCTCCTCAGGAGGGCTTGTCTCCAGGGTCTCTTTGGAAAATGTCAAAAGATAGGTGCGCTTTGGAACGTATCAGTGTATGTGTGAGATGTTGGATTGCCCCAACTTTGCTTCGGTCTGGGGTCTTAATACTGCTTCTGCATCTCTAATCATATGGATTTAGGATTCATTATTTACCATTGCTATGAGATCCATATAAAAATCAGACAAACAGCAGCGAAAAGGGTTAAAAAGATGTTTTGTTTGAATATCACCTTGGCTTACACTTAAGGATCCACTAAGGATGTTATTTGTGAACTCAAATACCCTTTAAAGGAAATTATTTTCATAGGCTAGACCTGAACTTGCAAGCTAAGAGATTTTTTTTTTTACCATAAGCAGTTTCCCGAACTATCTCCCAACCATCTTACAGACTTAGCTAAAGGCTTTACCTGTGGAAACCGTCGCTAGATCAGTGCTTGACTGAGACCGCGATGATTATGACAATGAACAGCAGAACAGCCAAGGCAATGGAGAGAAGGCAGCACTTCCTCTTCCTGGCTCGTAGCTAAATGGAGAAAGAAAAAGAAATAAATACATGGACATTTAACAGGAAGATGGAGAGTATATCTGTGAAGTAATGTTGTTATTTTTCCATTGGTAGAGCTATTTGAAACATGTCATGTTGTGTGGAGAATCTATGTTTTTGGACAGAGTCATCCTTCTGAAGAATCTAGACTCTTCCTTTTCAGTGAAGATGTCCCTTAAATACAATCAGCTTCTCTACTCCGCTCTCTTCCTGCTTAAATCATTGTTCATGTTACACTGAATTTCCAGACTCCACTTGGTGGAGCGCTGAACTTGTGTAAGTTTACTCAGTTTGGATTTGGTCTGGGGGTGTCACAGCTGCTTTCTGTCTTCCAGAAGACTGTCTCCTGTAAGATAGAGAGGTCTCTCTCTACCCTGCAGTGCACTGAAATCTAGCCAAGCAACAAGGCAGGCTGTTTACAGGTAGGCAATTGTACCTCCAGAATTAACCACCCAATTTCATTCAAATTAGATACAGTAAAAGAGAATCTACAGGGTTTTAATTTTTCTGCCTGTCTCTTCTTAAACCCATGTGACCCCCATGTACATAATGTTGTTTGTTCCCACTTAAAATCTTTTGCAGATAGTTCAATTCCTCTTCCTCCTTTTTGGATGAATTAGAAGAATGGAGTTTTCATGATTCTGCAGTGTCAGAAATCCTCTTAAACAACAACACACACACAAAGTAACTTCAATAAAACTGTTTACTCAGATATTTCTCCTAAGACAGATCAACCAGTCCTCCAGCCATCAGACATGATAACACCATCTTGACATGATAAAACAATTGCTTTCATCCAGAGTTCTTTACCTTTCTTACAACTGAAGCAGCATTCTCACAGGAGAGATTATGTTAATACTGCTGCTATTATCCACTTTTCCGTCCTTTCTTCCCTTAACTACTGTAATCAGCCCTCCCAGTCTGCCTCAGATCCTTTGCTAACTGGTTTACACCACTCTGCACCACACTGCATTTCCCTTAGAGATGTAGTTCTCCACCTATTTTGTTCTACAGATGTTTTGTCCTCTTACACTGTGACAGGAGATTCATCTTCTCCATTGGTGCTCCAAAGTCCCGCGCTTCATTCCCTCACAACCTTCCCAGAGCCCATCCGTTTTGCTGTGCAGAGCTGGGGAAGCGCTTCCAGCAGGGAACTGCGTTGAACGACCTCTCCTCTCCTCCAGAATCAATCACCAACCAAACTGGTGGGTTTTATTAAAGTGTGGATTGCCTGATTATTATCTTTTTCCAAATTAAAAAGCTCTGTTGCTCTACCTCCCTAGTAGGTACGCAGTGATTCATCTTGGCTCTCTGCTTTCTAATTACACATAAATTTGGGGTTGCAAAAAAATAGGTACCTTTAAATGTATGATTCCGTGTGCATGTGTTAAGAAGGATGTTTTTGTCAGGTATGTGAGGAAGGAGTGGGTGGGACAGACTAACCTCCCCCTCCCGAAGCCCTGTTTGGAGGCACCCATTTGCTCATACTTTTCAATCAGTTTAGTAGGACTCTTGGGGTAGAATACAGGTGCACAAGGGCTATGTCTCTCAACATTTGTATTCCACCCATGAAGCAATGTTTATTCACAGAGGCTCTGCACCTGCAGCTTTTGTTTCTGGACAGGTAACTAAAACGCATTCTTAAAGCTTGCTACAGCACCCCCTTCTCTTTTAACCTTGATTAATTCCATGGCAAACCAGTAAACCTCTGCTTAAAACTGAAGATTTATCTTAAAACACCCAGATGTCTTTGTCCACTTTGAAAATGCCAGAGCCTTTCTTTGGTCAGCAGAGGATGCTAATGGGCCATTTAGCTTCAAGCAGCATTCTCAAATGTTCCAAATGAGAGTTTTAAGGGCTGGACAGTTACCACTTCAGATGGCTTTTCCACCAGTCCCTTTGCAGAGAGATTCCCTTGTTTTGCTCTTTCTAGCATTGCAAGTCCTACTCTTGTTTTCACTTTACATGGTCTCTCCTCCTTTTCTTCTTTTTTTTTTTTTTTTAAAGCAAGCATAAAACTCAACCATAAATGGGCTAACAGACTAATCAGAGTGTAGGAGAGACACAGCCAAGCCTGCATTCTGGTATCTGGTTCACATTTTATGACCTTGTCCTGGCTGATAAGTCAGTATAATGATTCCTGCTCTGTTTACAACATCTCTTACTGGCTTTAGTATTACTGTCCTTCACAGCCACATAATTTGTTGCAGGATTCACCTGTTAATTCCTAGTTCTTTCTTTACTTTATATTTCAATAAAGAAAATGTTCAGTTCTTTAAGTCCCTTTAGTCTCCAGTCATAAATTTGTACATGCTAGAGGAGTAGCAGAAACAACTTCCGAAGCCTTTTCTACATACACCTGAGGAAGAGCTGCCCTACACCCCAGCTTCTTTTTGTCACATAGGTGGAAAAATACTGATGTACAAGCAAAAGGCAGCAGTTCCCCTCAAGGTACAGATGCCCATGCTGCTTCAGCAAGGGCTGTGCAAGCTTCCCTTCATACATGACCTGATACCCCACTGAGTTCAGCAACCCTGTCCTGTGAAGAGGACAAGCGGGCAGTCTGATGAGCTTTTGAGACCCATTCGCTGCCTTTATCCAAGAAGAAAGATGTTAGCGCACAGCAGGTTGGACAGACTGGTCTCTTGACCAGATAGGATCTGTAGACCATGGTATGGACACCCTCACCTGAACATCAGATAAATAGACACTAATAAACCACATATATAATATTACATATAATTAACTCTGATTATTATCCTTTGTTTAGGCTAACAGAATCTGATTGCCAAACTGAGATTAAAAATGGTGTCTTAATACCATCACTGTCACTCGAGGGAAGTTGAGAAACACATCCCTGTACCTTTAATAACTGCAAGGTACTCATGCACACTGGAAGCACATGAACATCTGAAATGTAAGCACTCAACAGCTAGGAAATGCTAGAGTTTGTTTTCCATGAGTGCAGATACAGGTAGTACTTTCCCCCCCTTCGTCTGAAGCAGGATCTCTGCTTTATTCAGTGAATAGGTAATTATTATGCTATGTACATCATGTATGTTTATAAATATTCCAGTAAAAGAAAAAAAAAAGTGATTCATGATACCATGCCTTGAATGAAAGTTAATCTATGCTTACATGGAAAGGGGAAACCATTTGTAAACCCACAACACAATCATCTCCCACCAGGACAAGTTCCTTACTGCCAGAAGACAGACACTACTGGGTTTCTGCCTCAAAATTAGTAGTTTCAGAACAGCAGATCTACAGCCACAGAAAGTTTAAGGAGAAAAAAAGCCAAGCAACCAAAACCAAACCACCTGTAAAATGAATCATTTACTTTACGACAGAATTCAGGGAGCTTTGCATTTTTATAACATTTCCCACGCATCCAACTAATCCACAGCTGATTTCACTCGCCTTTTTCCATCTCTTTCTCCCCTCAACTGCTGAAGATCTTTTTTTCCCCACTGTGTACTAATGCTATTGCCCATTCTCCTTGACTTTCCTGACCTCCAGCACACGAAGCTCTGAGGCAACGTGACCTCCTCTCAGTTCCTGCAACCTACAACCACAATTGCTTGCAGAAGTAATTCTAAGTTAATATTACCCAGCATCTTCCACTTGCACTTGAAGAATACTTAGCTACTTACCAAAGACATACCTAGGACTATTGGCACAGCAGAATTATCAACAGCTCAAGTATACTCTTTGTAAAACAGAATTTTGAGGGTGTTCCCTCAAATTTCAAGGAAGTATCAGGAAAAAATGGAAGGAATAAGTGTGGTGGGCTTTTTTTTCTTGATTTTTTTTTTTTAAATAATTAATTTGTTGTTGTTGCCCCACCGCCCAGAGAACCAGAGAATTGGGAGGTCTTGCCAAACTCTCCTGGAAGTGACAAAAAGCTATGTCTGTGTTCTCCATTTTTTTTCCTGTTCATTTGCAAAGTTCAGTCCACATATAGGAGGCACTAGAATTTAACAAAACCTCTTAAAAAACCAAGTTCCTTCCAGGAAAACGTATTTCCCAAAACTCCATTTTGGAAAATAATGACTCCCTTTAACTATCACTTAATACGAGTATCTAAATAGGAAAATAGAAATCAATGCAGCAAACAAAATTTCACTCTCAGCTTGGGAAAAGATTAAAGCTACCAGAAAGTATTATCTTCTTCTAGAAAACGTATGAGAAATAATTATAAGCAGCACTATCTGATTCTATTTTAATTATATTAGCTCATTCTGAACCTTGAATGGTATGCACTTGCACTGCTCTGGTTTTAAAGCTCTGTCCCAACCTTTTGTAAGCCTATTTCCCACAGCACCTAGAATCTGTTGATTAAATTGGAGCTAATCTATTTTCATTGTACACATTTTCCCAAGATGAAGAGAACACAGCGTGGGACATAAAAAACCCCCACAATCCTGTAGTAAGATGTAATGGCTTTTTACAGTTATTTTTTGCTAGACTCTCAGTTTTTTTAGCAAAATGGTATAGGTAAAGAAATATTTTAATCCTGACAGAAGCTCTTTAAACACACATGTGAAATAGGAGTGAAAAGCAGAGAAGGAATGAGCAAGGCTATTTAGGGACACAGCTGAGAAGCACTTTATATTGACAGGCAAAGGGAATGTGACTGAGCCTGGAAGAAATTTTTCCTTCATTGTTTCATAAAAATAAGCCGCAAGTCATATTTTGCAGCCTAGAAGATACTTATTTCTTGGGGGTGAAATGTTGAAAGACATTTTAATTATGTCACAACAGATAGTTAAGTAATTAAAAACTATTAAAGCCCATTATGGCCCCAGGACCAGAAAAGCAAATTTCATCTTGGAAATTCCTAAGCAAATACATTTATGAGGAGCAAAGAAATGCTTTATTGCTAAGGATTCAAAAGCTAGCTGGGACAAACCATAAATAATAGGAGAAGTCACAGGAAGCTGTTTTTCCTGTATTTATATAGTATAGAAAAAAAAGGATTCAAAGCAGTAAGCATTTGATTCACATATGGAAAAGCAGCATCATGCTTCTCTACCCTCTACATCATACATTGAAAAACAAGAAGGTTGAGGTTTCACAGTCAGCTCTACTAAGAAGGCAAAAAAGATGTAGAAACAGGCATTTTAGTTCAGGCAGCTGCTCTATATTGACAGCCTTCGAGCATATGACACTGTTTCAGAGTCATACCCTTAGACTCCGTGGTTGTGGCATTTTCCAGGTCTCCTGCAGGACAAAAGAAGTGGGTAGTTGCTATTATCAGCTAAATTAATCTCACCCAAATCCCACCTTCTAATTGCAACTCTCCCTGTTCTTAGACCTTGGACTAGGATAAGGATGATCATAGCAGAGAAAGAGCATCGCCCAAGAGGGTTAACCCAAGACCATGTGTCTCTGTCCCTCCCTCCCTCCCACTATGCCAAATAACATAAGCATTTGACACACCCCGGGCTTCTCAGTTAGGTTGTATGGGCAAGAGCCCATCTCCTAAAGGAGGCAGTCCATTTTTCAGCTTTGCTTCTCAGACAGGTCATTATGGAGAGCAAGCAAAAAGCTACCCTGTACTCAATACTAAAAGACTCAGTAAGATCACCCAATTTTACCTACAGAAATACTTATGTGTATTTTAAACACAGTTTTAAAATAACAAACAAACAAAGAAGCATTTTTCAACAGAGCCAGGATTACATGAACTTTTGAAAATAATAATTCCACTAGTCTGCTAAGCAAAGAAACCACTGACAAAATCTATCCACTATGGAGACCTATATCTTGCAAACCGATCCAGCAAATAAAACCCAAAAACGATTTGATTTAGAAAACACACAGTAATAGCCTCCAGTTATCAGGTCAGGTTCTTTTAAGGACCTCTGTTGGGCAATGAAAACCCACCTTGATTAATTTTCAAGTACTGTTTCCTTTGTTGTAAGATTAACAAACCTGTTTGACATAAAATGGTACACTTTAAATGCAAATCTCTGTAGAGAGAGCTCTGTGACATTAAAGAGCTTCATAGAATTCTGTTCACCCTGCCCTCAGAGGTCATTTGGAATTGCACAAAAGCATTTGTCTATGCCCTTAATATGCATTTTGAAAGCTAATTTGAGGTCTATGGGATTGAGAGCCCAGGTCTTTAATTACGTTTGGATGTGTTTATAGAGACTATATTATGAATCTGAAACTACTGTCATTCCAATATAAACCAGCAGAAATTCTGCTGAAAACTGTGGAGATCTCATGGGGGGAAAAAAGGAACTATTGGAGTAACACAGCAGAAAATCAAACCTTGTAGATGTGTATTTACTTCTAAGCACTATCTAAACACATGGAGGGGGAAAAAAAAAAAAATCCCCTTACACTTGCACCAGTGTTTTCATCATGGTTATTTTTGGTTTATATTCCATTCACATTGATAAGATTCCTTAGCTAAGTCATACACCATCATCTCTGATAAGAGAGTAAACACACTGTGTTATTGCGAAGGAAGTGAAGAATATGACCTTTAACGTGTGTACAAATTAAAATGCACTGACCAAATTTGGTGACCTTTATGGTAAAGCTTCCTTATAGACCAACAATACATTTGCTATTAAATATCACTGCTTCTTCAGACAGGCTAGAAAAGGCCAGTAGTATTATTAAATGCTTTTTCCGGTGTTTTTAAATGAGAACGAAGGAGACAAATTGCATATGAGTAAAACCCACAAGGTCTGAGTGCGACAGGAAAAGGCCAGCCCACAGCAGCGAGGAAATAGCACTTGGCTTTGACACACTGTTTTTGTGCCTTTACTTCCACACCATTTGGACTGATTTCACATTTTCCCTTATGATGCTCTGTTTCTGTATTTGCCACTTTCCCCTAATTCTGCGCAGCCTTTCCAGTCCCCATAAGGCTCTTCCTGATTCCTTTTCGTACTCGTTTATCTTCTTTGTGTGTAGTCCAGGTGAAGCCAACTGCCATCTGTAGGTATGGTTCCTCAGCATATCCTATTGTAAGACACTATTTTCTGCCATATAGCTCAGTGATAAGCACTCAGGATTACATTTTCCAGGCCTGTGTTCTACCTCGAGCTATTTTATTATAATGAAAATATCGCAGCCAAATCAAAGGAAAAAGGGATTGAACAATGTCTAAGTGTCCCACCTGGAGAAAGATAACACAAGCCCTTTCTCTAGTGTCTCCCCACTCTGGAGAAAGATGGGGAATGTGAAGAGGGATAGGGAGAAAGAATTTTGTCCCATCAGTGAGGGTGCACTTTTTAGTGTCTCTAGGAAATGTGGCTCAGCTTGGGAAAGGTCTGACTCTCTCAAACCCTAGTTGATGTACACTAGTGACTAGTTCAAAAGCTGAGATCCTTTTCACCATCTGCAACAGTTTGCTATCAGGAGAGAATAGGAGCACAAAGTTTTCTGTATTGGCTTGCCTACAAGCAGACAGGGGCTGACGTTAAGCCTGTAAACACAGATTTAATTGCTGCCTTTTCTAACTTCTGAATGCTTGAATTAGCAATCTTAATATTCCCTTAATATACTTGTTTTTTTAATGGCTGAGACATTGTTTGTAATAACACATGATAATGGCTTACATTTCTAGCATGTCTTTCAAGGCAGCAGGCCTCCAATGTCATTTACAAATTCACTATAAAGAGGATTTTTTTTTTTTTCCCCAGCACTGGAACGAAGCCACCTACTTCTGGCAGCTGTTTAAATTCTACACAGCAAATCTCACCAGTGGTTTAAAGCAGGTAATGATTATTGAGAGTACCTGAAACACCAGAGAGCCTGCATTTTCCCCAAACAGTATTTGCCCAAGGTAGCAAAGCAAATACCCTTATACTTTTGCAGAAACCACCTTGAGATGCTTCACAGCCCCACACAGGCAGACTTGGAAAGACTAAGTCCCTCAAGGATTCAAACCTAGAAACACAGTTGCAACAGAGAGAAAAATTCGACCGTGTTGAAGCAGTGTTGTGCTCAGAGGAAGCCTTCTTGCTGAGCTGTGTTCATTAGTTAGATTATGTTATCGTATGAAAAGTACTACTTGGCTGGATTGGAATTGACAACCTTTGGGGTCATTGTGCTGCAGTTCAGCCTGCTTTCAACCCACCTCACTTATCTAGCCTGTACATCATCAGTTTTTCTATGAGGGAGTTAAGAGAAGCCAGGGAAGAAAACCGTAATTGTAGAATCAGCGGAGGAAAGATTTGACTCATTCTCTCTGAGAAATGCTTGGGTTCCCCAAGCTGGCTCCTTAGGTCAACAACAGCTAGATGGAATTTTGCACAAGCTTAGTAGGACCAGAACCAAAGAAACTACATAGTCTGGCTCAACTCCTCTGGTGTTAATGGAACTATTCCAGTATACCCTTATGAGATTCTGGTCCAAAGAAGCTAGTAACTTCTCCTTAATACCATGTGTATAGCCACAGGCAACATTTTCATTTGAAAATTCTAATACAAAGAAAGTTCTTAGTAAAGGGTGGAGCATCAGCTATGAAGGATCTTCAGACCATCCTGAAACAAATGCAAGTGTCAGATAAAGAAAACAAAGGCACTTCTAGGGGCAGAGGAAAAAATATCATATAACAATATTTTTCATACTGGGACTGAAAGAAAAGCTTTTTTATCTTCAAAGCACACTTCTTGAACGAAGACTAGCCTTCAAATCTCAGCAGTAATTAAGACAAATTACCCTCAGTCTAAGTCTTCAGGCACCAAAGAACAAACTGAACGTTTAAGCTGCTCTGATTCTATCTCCAGGAGGCAGCTGTACATATAAACATCCGTCAGTATATTACAGTAAATGATCCATGAAAAAGCTCCTCCCAGCTCTATGAATCATAAGTAAAACCAATTTTTGGAAGGGGTTCCAGGAACTAGTGTGACATCAGCACCTCAGAAAGTCAGTATTAGGAGCTGATGTATCTCCAGAGTAGAGATGTCACACAACCATAACAGGCAGTATCCTGCGTTTGTATTTTCATTAGATTAATTGACATGATTGAAAAACAAACAACCCAAAAAGCAGGCAAGCCTTAACGCTACTTGTCCCAGTCAGTCTGCTTTTTTCTTTACTGTGTCCACTGATTTAATATAGGACATTACTTCTTATAAACTTTGTTCATCACCCTCTCATCATTAACATCCCTCCTGTTCTAGGAATATCTCTACTACTGCTAAAATACTACCATCATTAGCTTGTCAAGCAGGTGTTGGCAGGCACGTACAACCATGCATTACTTCATTGTGTTGCAGAACAGAGCTGACTTCTGCCGCATTGAACTTTAAATAGATCTCTAAACACAGTAAATAGGATTTTTCTGGTACTGAAGTCCAAAGAGTATAGAGAAACAAACATTCCAGTAACTAAGAGAACGTTCCTTAAAAAGAAGACCCAAAGAGAACCACCAGGTTTTGCAACCAGGAATACTCTTAAAGTTCAAGACTGATTCTTCCTCCCAGGCATGCTATTTTTCACCAGTTTACAGGCATCCACCATGTCACTGCTGCTCCTTTGCAGTATGCAGACTACTTGGGAGGAAAGTGCTAAATAACAGTGAGTAAATTTGAGACCAGACATGAAAATCTTACTTGGGGAAAGCAACTCAAGGAATGCACACCTCCACACTTTGACTAACATAGCACAGATTTATAGGCAGATTAAAAGCTATTTTACAGCTTCTTAACTCTGTAAACACCTCTATGTGGGTCTTCACCTATTCCAAGTAGCTCTCACAGACAGAAGCCAAGAGTCCTAAATAATTGCCAAATAAGCATCATTAAAGGACAGAAGGATTTTTCCCTTCTCCTACTTACTTATGTCTGTCACAAGAAGTGGATGAAGTCACATGTAGTATAACACAAGTGAAACTAAGAAGAAATAACAGCACCTGCATATAATTTTATTGGGTGGTACAGAATAGTATTTGTGGCAGCTTGATTTGCTGTAGGATTTGGTTAGGATACCAAAATTCCTGATCTGAGCTTTTGTTTTAACCCAGACAAGCTCTTCAAGGTTTGAATAGTACTTTAAGCCTCTGATATTTTTTTCATTTTCTCATTGGCCTATGAGCTTTCAGTTTTCTGATGGATTAAATGCACAAATGCCAGGAGGTAGCCTGGATTGATACTGCACTTCTACCTCTACGAGGAAGCACAAAGTATTGGAACATTTTGTGAGAGGTAGAATTCTCCTAAGGTTTTCTGCTCAGTTTTGCAGATGTAGATCCAGGGAAAGTCAAACAAAGAGCAGAGTTCAAAACTTGTAAGAAAGTATAAAGACAAAAAAAAAACCCAAACAAAAAAACCCAACAAAACAAAAACAACACCTCAAAATGGCAGGCAATGCAGGGAACAGTACAGGCAGATAGAGCACCTATGCCTTCTTTTCTCATTAATTTTCCCCATTTACGAGATTAGGGATGTTACTTCATTAAAGAAAGAGAACAAAAGTAGGGACACTTATGATGACTGATATCATTATCCTTATATATATATGTAATCTCGAAGATAAACACACAAGCACCATTTTGTTGTTTTTATTTTAATATCCAGTTTAGATGAGGATGGGGTTTTGGTTTTGTTTTAGGTAAATTGGTTCAGCCATTTCCAAGAGTAGAAGCTTTAACATCTTCCTGGATGACAGCACTTCTCTTATTATGCAGTCACACAATAGATTATGGGTATGGCACTGGAGATCATATTGTAGAGGAATAAAAGGTAGACCCTTCTTTCAGCTCTCAAGCACTCATTTGGAGCTCTCTGAAGCATTCTCCTTAAATACATGTCCTAAACTCTATTTCACTCTGAACTAAACTAAGGTGAACAGTGCCCGAGATGAAAGTTGAAAACAATCAGAAGTCTAAATGTTTTACTGTTCACCAGGTCCTGGCAATAAAACAGTACTCAGAAGCATACTACAAAACTCACTGCCACCAAAGCTGTATGTTGCCTGCATCTATGTCAAAATCCTCATTACAAGTTGTAATGGATTCTGAATAAACCAGACCATTGTTAGAAACAATGGAACATCAGCAGTGCTTCACGAATGGCCTTGGAGCTGGTCCTGTTGGTCAAAGCTGTAACCCTCAGGTTTAAGCGCAGTCTAGTCAGCACTGCCGACAGAGCAGAGGTTTTATGTGGAGTGTGTAGTAATAATTTGACTATGACAGACAACATAATAGAGCTCTGTGAATGTCACAAAGCATAGTGCTAACAGTCTATCCTACAGAGCGTATCCATTTCTAGCAGCAATGAGACGACAATCTGAAAAAGGAAGAATGAATTAAATGAAATTATGAATATTTAAAGGCAAAAGCAAAATAGCTTTCACATTCGAGCTTTATTTCATTGCAAGGATGAAGGAAGCAGAAAGCAACTTAATGTATGAAACCCACCATATCTTTCTACGTACGTGTATGATTTCTGTTATGGTGCCAATTTGTATCCAGTTTGCAAGATTCACATTAGAAAGTACGTCTACTCCATTTATGCCATGTAAGGAAAAAACCAATCTGTAAACATTTCCCCCAGTGAACAACACAGCTGAGAGATGTGATACTCCAGCGCGGTAGGAACAGGGGCATTTAGCCAAAGGACAACTTGCAAGCCAACTGTAAGTAACTTTAAGCCAAGAAGAAGAAATTTCAGTTACATACCATCTGAAGAGATCTTTGTAGAGAGGCATAGCCATCAAATAAACTGTCAACGATGCTAAGTTTAAAAAGTTTTCATGCAGTTCATGTTTTTATGACATGGATTTCTTGAAAATATGCTGAGTGGTTCTCCTAGGCTGCTGGGAAGGCTTATCTGCATATTCTCCTAAACTTACTGACAAATCCTCCCAAACTCCTGAAAACTGAACGGAACGATTGTCTTGAAGCTCTGAAAAACTTTCTACAGTAGTTCTGAGCACTTCCACCTAAACTGAAACCTCCACAGGAGATCAGGTACCAGTGCTATTTGGAGAATAATTCAAAGGCAGGTATCTCCAGAGAGGTCCTGCTTGTCAAAATTTTTGAGGTTGATGTTCAAGAAACCAGATATTTTTAAAGACCCTGGAGAATTGAAAGGAACCTCTGAACTTGTTAAGTGTCCCAGCTTTTTTTTTTTTTTTTTTATGCAGCTCATCAAAGCTTTTAACTCTCCCTTCTTTTTTTTCCTGGCATCTATGACAAGAGCTTAAATAGTTGAGCTCCACAAGGGAAAAAAACCCATACAGATATCTGTAGGGGTGTGTATATATTTTCCCCTTCCTGCTTGTCAAAGCCTCTGTACTTAACGTATTAATTTACTGAGTTTTAACTTTTTAATGCTAGCTCCTTTAAGTCATTAGAGCTCCTTTTTTCATTATAATCTTCTTATTTGGTAATCAGTCTGAGTCTGCCTGTACTTTTAAAAAAAATATTTGAAAGTTTCTGGTGGAGATGAAGGAAAGTTTTCTCTTGCTCTACTTCACAAACTCCAACTTATTATTAGTCTGCGTTTCAGTGTGACACAGGCTACAGTCATTTTGTTGCACTTCTTTATTTCTTATTTTGCCCTTTATGAATTGAAACAGTACTTTTAAATACAGTATGGCTGTTGAAGGTTGATCAGCAGAGAGCTAGAGGAATTCAAATGGATATGGCAAACACTGTAATAGCTACTGTAATGTGCTTCAGCTGGAAGAACCATCAACAGACTTCTTTTAAGTGTCATTCCTAAAATGGGTTATAACACATTTCTTAATACTCTTAATTATTTGACATGCAAGATTGTCTTTGCACAAGAGATCTGAGAACATGAACCAATCTCAAAGACAGCAGGCAGCTATTACATCATAAACAACAAACTTCATTCACCTCTGACCCGAGTTTCTATTTCTAAACATAAAGAAATCTACCTCTCACTATTACCAGCTTTCCTGCTGTTCACTATATGTACTCTCAAAGGCAGCAAAATCATTAATGCATAGCAACATCATATCTCACTTCGAATACATCACAGAAAAGTCCTCATAATCCCTTTGCATCTCAGCTATGGGGCACAGTAAAACTCACTGAAGCAATGGGCAACAACAGACTCTTAACAGAAGTTTAACAGCTCTACTATTCCCTCTGTGATCTTTCAAACCCTCTTTAAAGATAGAACTTCATTTATCCATTTAAGCAAAAAGCTGTAGACAGCAAACTGCTTACCCTTCCTTCACAACTGTAATGTTCAGTGGGGGAAGGAAATAAAATAAAGAAGAAAAGAAGCCGGCATAAGGGCAATCCCCCATCAACTAAGCTTTGCAGGGAATTAATTAAACAATTATATTAGCCAAGCCTTCACTTCTGACATGGCACAGCTGACATTAATTGGGCCACAATCAAGATAGTAATTCAGGTTAATTGGATTTCCACTGTCAGCAGCTATCAGCTTGTTTCAATATGCTGCTGTCATTTAAGAATAATTAATCAGGGATGACTTTATTGGACAGAGGCGGCTGACAGCTGATGGTGTGGCGACGCTTGAAAAAGTTGGTGATTGCTGCAGGCCTATGGAATAGGATAAAGCTGGTTTCCTTCGCAGAGATTATGCTACTGCATGTTGAGCCCCAAAACATGCTCCACGAATTACAGAATCATAGAAGGGTTTAGGCTGGAAGGGACCTTCGAGATCATCCAAACAAACCTGCCCACCACGGGCAGGGACACCTCTCAACTAAACCAGATTGCTTACGGTCTCATCCAGCCTGGCCTTGAACACCTCCAGGCAGGGGGCATCCACAACCTCTCTGGGCAATCTATTCCAGTCTCACCACCCTCGGACTGAAGAACTTTTTCCTAAGATCCAATCTAAACCTATTTTCCCTCAGTTTAAAACCATTTCCCCTCGTCCTGTTGCTGGACATTCTTGTGAAGAGTCCCGCTCCAGCCTTCCTGTAGGTTCCCTTCAGGTATTGGAAAGCAATGAAGGGTAGAGACTGGGATATTTGCTGACTCTTGTAGACAAATGAAGAGAAAAAAAAGAGCGGACTGGAGAAAGAAACAGCTGTTCCCACGGAAGTAACGTTGCGAAAGGTCAGAGGAACGTGTGTGTTCCACTGCAGCCTTCAGGCACGCAGTTATTGTTTGGCTATTGCTACAGCAACAAAGGATTCGATAACACAACAGTTCACGCGCTGTAAGAGCTGAAATGCCAAGCTTGATCTAGTGGTATTTGCTTTTCTCCACTCATAAGAGGCTGTTACATTGGTTAACATCTGATAATACAATTTATTCAATCTATTGCCAGAACGTCTGCAAAAAAGTCGAGGAACTTATGAAGCCAAGTCTTTTATTTATAAATATCTTGGAAAAAAAGAAGGTGAGGAAACTGTTGTGGGGAAGTAGGGAGGAAAACCTAAAACTTAAAGTATAATATGAAAATATTTTAGGGTGTTCCATAAGGAGTAGCAGGAGCACATTATGTTTCAGAAAAAAAAAAAAAACCCAAACCAAAAAAAAGCCCATATTTAAACTTCAGGAAAGAAAAAGCCTTAACACCAAGTTCTATTAGACTATGTAATTATTCCCCAAGGGGGAAAATATACATACATATTTAAAATTAAAGTACAATTTTAGATTATTCATGACAGAGTGCTAAAAAATCATATCACAAGTGGCAACACTACTTTGATAACTGGCCGGGGAAAATTTTCTATCAGGAACATGATGAATTCATTGCGCAACCATCAGAAACCAGTTCTAGACAGATGGAGTACACAGAATCAAATTTCTAAAGGAAAATTGGTCACCACAGCTCCCTCTTTTTTTTTTAGAAAAATACTGGACAGAAGATGGCATGGGCACTGCTCAAACAACAGAACGCAAATTTACACTCTGAAAATATTTTCTTGCTGTCAGTCTGATTAGGCAGAAGCATCCATTAACCAAAGTGGAAGGGAAGAAGCCACTTACTATGACCTCCCTTCAAAGTAGGTCTGACAGCGCTGCAGATACAGGTGAGCAACACACATGAAGTTTGTACCCTGTGGGGGTTTCAAGTCAGTGAACTTCTCCAGCTTTTTACCTTCAGTTATAACCAGGACCTGGTTGCTTCCTCCAACGTATATTCTTAGGAAATTTTTGGTTTTAAAATCATAGAAAGGTAGGGGTTAAAAGGGACCTCTGGAGATCATGGAGTCCAACCCCCCTGCCAGAGCAGGAACACCCAGGGCAGGACACACAGGAACAGATCTCAGGTGGGTCTTGAAAGTCTCCAGAGAAGGAGACTCCACAACTTCTCTGGGCAGCCTGTTCCAATGCTCCGTCATCCCCACAGTGAAGAAGTTTTTCCTCATCTTGAGGTGGAACTTCCTGGGTTCCAGTTTGTGAACACTACTTCTTGTCCTATCACAAGGCACAATTGAAAAGAGACTGGCCCCTTCTACTTGACACCCACCCTGCAGATATTAGTAAACATTAATGAGATCCTCTCTCAGTCTTCTCTTTTCCAGGCTAAACAGCCCCAGGGCTCTCAGCCTTTCCTCATCAGAGAGATGTACCAGTTCCTGCATCATCTTCGTAGCCTCCACTGGACTCTCTAGTATTTCCCTGTCCCTCTTGAACTGGGGAGCCCAGAACTGAACACAGTACTCCAGATGTGGACTCACTAGGGCAGAGTAGATAGAGGAGAACCTCCCTCAACTTGCTGGACACACTATTCTTCATGCACCCCAGGATAACACTGGCCCTCCTGGCCACAAGGGCACATTGCTGTTCCATGGATAACATATTGTCCACCAGGACGCCAAGGTCCCTTTCCGTGTAGCTGCTTTCCAGCGGGTCCACCCCTCACCTGTACCAGTACATGGTGTCGTTCCTCCCCAGGTGCAGGACTCTACCCTTATCCTTGTTGAACTTCATTAGGTTTGCCTTTGCCCAGCTCTCTCTAGAATGTGCTTCTGTGTTAGGATGCAAATACAGCAGTCAATTTGGAACTAGAAGAATCCTTGCCGAAGTCCAGCCTAATCTGAGTGACAGGCAAAAGCACCTAAATTCGTGGCTTTATTTTGTTTAGTGTCTCTGAGTCAAATGGAGTCCAGCCATGCAGTAAGTGGTTGTTATTTTAAAAGAGGACTGATAGAGAATGTCAGTGAACTCTTTTGTTTTGTTTGCTGTTTTGTTTGTTTTGACATGTTGTTTTTTTTCTTTTAAATCCACAATCGTGCTAAATCTTATTATATTCTTTATTCAACTGGGGGTGTAAATTAGTTCTATATCCACAGAGTCTCCAAATAAACAGCCAAAATGCTGCTCTGCAAATGTACATTACAAACAGTTTATGCTTATCAGATTATCTCTGTGATCCCTGCTTACGGATAAAAATTGAACCCGAAACTACACGGTTTTTAAAGCTTTTTATTTTTTTCCTTCTAAAGATAGCCTCTTAAAGTAGGAATGATGTGCCCTGTCATTAGCCCTGTAATTTGCTCAAAAGTGGGTATTCTGTTTGTCAGCCCATATCCTTGCTCCCAAGAGCTCTGAACTTCTTTGTCAAATTCAATCACAACATACTTATGTAGTCACGATACCTGGCGCCTTGAAGAGAAGACACTTGAGAAGACACTGGTTTGGCAGCAGTTAACTGGTCAAGGAGCAAATAGTGCAGTTTCTGGAAACATGGCTTTTTTTCAATTTATGTAGAGTGGGGGTTTAAGCAAAGGGGAGAGACATGAGAAAAAGAGAAATTTAGGGTGACAGTGGCCACAACTGACAGCAAATTAAACATTATTAATTCTGCTTCTTGCAGAAAAAACCTCATTTTTCAGACCAAGAATTTCAGAAAGTGCTTCTGTGATGCAAAGAAATGTAATTGCCTATTACCCATGAAAACCACTGCCTGGCCAAAAGGCTCGATGAGTTGCAGTGGCAATATTTGAGGAAGAGCCTGTAGCAGGCAGAGATGTGACAGAGTAACAATTCATTTTTCACTCTCCTATTCCAGTTATAATCCAAAGGTCCCTTTTCGATCTGGTCTCAGATAGCTTCTCTAACCAGGAAATATGGAACGCAGCAGAAAACAGAAGCCTTGACTCAGTGAAGTAGACAAACCTCTGTACGAGGCTTTGTTTTGACATCACTGCTAGCAGCCTTTTAGCAGTACGGAGGCCAAAAGACTGAACTGATCATGAATGTTAGACTATTCTACTGCCTCCAAACGTAGTAAGAAAAATGAAAGAGGAAGCAAAGGTTGTCTTCACAGGCCACTATTTCTGCACTAGACATTTTGCTCTTGAACAGAGGAATTTTCTTCTCCCTAGTTGCAGTCCACCATCCTTCAGAAGCTCTGTAGTTAGTAAATGCATTTGAAAAGTAGGAGAAAAAGACTAAACAAAAAAGTGTTAAATTGCACTTATCATGTGAAGCATGGGAATCTATTCCAGTGACATCAGACCAAAGCTAATGGTGACTTGACATAAATCATGCTCAATAGAATTGTGAAGTTCTGGACTGCTCTTGCCTTTCAATTGTCCACTTGAAAGGACTGATATCCCTGGTCATCACCCAGTTGACAGACAGAAATTTTACTCGTATTCTTTTCTTAGCCTCACTTGCATATTTCAGTCATCTATTGGGAAGAGTTGATAATGAGAAACATAAGACTTCTTATTAGCAAAAATCAGAGGCCTTGACATGTTTCATTAAGCCTGAGCACCCCTGATAACAGGGACTCAAGATGTCCAGATAAGTGCAGAAGAGGATGATAAACACCTGGGAACTAATTTAAACTGACCTTCATGAAACATCCCAGGATGAATGGGTGAGCTAACCCCATGACCATGTATGGGCAAAGGAAACCCAGAGTTCAACTAGCAGACAGTGTGAGGAAGACTATGAACGACCCCTGGAGGGGGTAAAAGACCCTAACCCTAATTTTACTATGCATGCTCGGACTATTTAAATGAATTCTATGAGGCCATTAGCATAAGACTCCCCTTTCCAGGAAATTTTATGAATCTGTATGGTTTTTTTGCTGCATATGAGATGGTGTGTTTTGCTAATTCGTTGGAGCACTCATGGTGGAATGATCCCCAGTGCTGCAATAAAGAATGGCTGCTTAATAACAACTCCCTTATTATTGGGTATTTCTCTCAGAATCCTCACCCAGCCGCACCCAGCCTCCCACCTCAGGGAGCAGTGTGAGAAAGCCAGGAGGTTTGGAAGCTCCAATTTTTCTTTCACACTAACATTTGATCTCTCCTGATTCATGGAACTTTTAGGCCATGCCAATATTACAAAGGCCTGCCATCTTTAAAAGCTGTCATCAGTACTGGTGCCAAGAGGTGGGAAATAGAAAAATCCAGTGAAGCTGGAGCCATAACTCTGACGCCTTTCTGGGCACTAACCCATATACCTTCCTCCTTGCTGAATTTATTTGTTTTTTTCTCATTGTTTTCATGCAAAGATCTTGGAACTGTTTAATTTTTCTTTTTTTGTTTAAATAAGTCTCAGAAGATGATCCAGATGGCAGGCAAGTGAATGTAGTGTTGTTATTTTTTCATCTTGGAAAGGCAAACAGATGATAATTCCAAGAAGGAAAAAATACCTTTTATATATAT
>JAAGNO010028366.1:34432-44637 GCA_033439905.1 Ceryle rudis | reverse complement strand
CCGGCTCCGTGGCCCTCCCGGGGCCCGGCACCTGAACGGCAGGTGTGATAGAGGCTGGCGGGGTTTCTGGGTCGTGGCTCCTCAGGGCAGTGGCAGCCGTGCCCAGGGTCAGCATCCCTAGTTTCAGGCCCTCTGAGGGGCTCGCTGAATGCCAGCAGTGCCCGCAACACCTCTGACCAGGGTGTAGCTGTCCCTGACCTTGGGAGGCCCAACAGGCAAGCTTGAGGTTGTGGGACTGGAGATGCCACCTCCACTAGGCCATGGAGCAAACCCTAACACCAGCCTCTTCTCCCGCCTGAGTGAGCTCCAACACCAGCCTCTCCACCATGCTTCAGGGAGCAGGCTGGCATCCATTTCCACAGGCACCCCTCAGGTTCTCTTGCAGGGCAGTACCTAAAGGCAGTTGACAGAACTCAATTCATCCTGAGGATCTGACCATGGAAATAAGAGCCCAAAATGGGTGCTGTGAAAGGATGAATCATTTTATGAGTTCTTTTCAGTTGTAGGTAACTAGAAAATTCTTAAAGAGCAGTAAGTGCAGAGAGCAATGACCACTTTTTTTTTCCCCATCAGGAGGATGACTATCACCATAATCATTGCTGATGATAGTTCAAGAGAACCCCCAGCTCCTGCAGAAGTCAGTGGAGCTGTAAACAGCAACAGCTTCACCCTGGCTCTCTGGTTCCAGCTAGCATGGGCTTCTAAGGAAAGACTACAGGAAGACAGAAAGTTCCTAGTAATGTTTCCCCAGGTTCATACTCCAGTTGGAAAAGTGTCTTTGCATTTATATGCTGGATGTTTGGCTTTGACTATTGTTTCTCAGCCATCTGCAGGATCTTCCCTTAGTGTCTTCAGTGCTGTCCTTAAGAATTTTGGCTAAGGATGTAACCTTAATAAAGTCTGATAGCATGGAAACCATAGGCGCAGTCCACTGCTCGCTGTGGGCAGTCCTAGAGCAGAGTCACTCCATGGGCTTACTCATGAGAAGTCTTACTTCAGTCTTACTGAAAGGCTGAGGAGCCAGGGAGGGCAAAGAAAGCTGCAGCAAGATGGTGAGGAGAGAAGGGAAATAGCATTCCTGTTTTTCCCTCCTCTTTCTGAAGAGAACTAGGACTTCGTTATTATTTAATTAATAGTATTATTGCCTTCTTTAATCAACATTCGACTTCTTCCCTGGCAAATACATCATGCCTCAGGGTGATTTCAAAGTGTGATTATCTTCAAAGGCTTCAAAGCTGGCTGAGGCTGCAGCATCTGTGTTTTACTGGAGTGCTCTCTTGCTCTCTATCTCCTCACAGCAGAGCACCACGCCCGTGCAGTGCGCAGTGTCCCTCGGATGCCAGGCAGGAGGACGGCGTCAGCAGCCACCTCTTCTGGGGCTCACTAAAGGCTTCTGCATGGAATGCTGCCATAAACTACCCAAAATCCTTTATTAAATAAAAATGGACTTCCACCGTACCTGCCAATTTGTCCTGTCATTGAGTGGTATTTTCTTATTGATTTAACTGACCTATAGCTTAAGTTTTTGTAAATATTATTCACTTCTTTCTGAAGCACATCTGTTTAGTGGAGAGGCTGCTCCATGAGCTGATCTGTAGAGCACCTCTATACTGCTGTAAGGAAGTAGGATAATTTACTTCTTTATACAAGCCTGCCATCTAGGCAAATCTTCGTTAGAAGTTACTATAAAAAGGTTACTGTTTGCTTTAGTTTCTCTTTAAGCCCAGTTTTACTGCTCATTTGTACATGTGTATTTATCTGAGCAGTCAGTACTTCACTATTTTTAGAGAAGAATAATTGTTCCTGTTCCCACCATGTGTCTTCTGACCTGATTGAAGATGCAGTTTAGGGCAGTACACTGGGCCTGGCTGAATGCTGCGTTACAGCTTCTTCATTTTATTCCACTGATCTGAAGGGAATAAAAAAGTGCGTAAGTGGAGTCCTGCCTTCTCCTCTCTCCTCACCCCTCCCAAAATAGACTGTGGGCACTGTGGGCTGCAGAATAACCTGGTGCTACGCTGTCATCTTTAAATCCCCTGCAGAGAGCATGTCTGTGGGGAAGAGCTGTTGCACTGTTTTGATCTTAATTTTTTTTGTTCATATTGGAACAAGTCTTGTTGGGAAACATCACAGCCCTTGTGCTGCTCAGAGACACAGGCTGACCAAACACACAACTGCCTTTGAAAATACGGTAATATAAAATGTTTTAAAACCATCTCGTCCTGCTGTGAGGAGGGAAGGTCTGTGCTGCTTCCTGGGTGCAGCAGCAGCACAATGAGGCTCACTCTAAGGTTGCAACAGAAGGTGCTTATCCTGCAAATCTCTCCACATTCATCACTGTCACCTTCAACTACAAGGGACAACCCACAGCTGTATTAACCTGCACAGCCCAGGTGGCATGAGATTCACTGTACTGTACCTTGTGCAGATGCAGAGTAAGGACCAGTCCTCATCCCAAAGCACTTATATTCCCAGTAAACAAGGATATTGAAGGTGAGATAAAATATCCAGACCGAAGAATAAGAGCAGGTCACAGGGCTCAAGGAAAGCCACATTTCTGTATCGAGAGCTGCCTCATCAGGTCACGGAGACACCTTTTATTTGACACCCTGAACCCAGAGCTATCAAGGCTTGGAGCACAACCACTTCAGATCCCTGCTTCACTAAATGATGAACTAAATCAAACACTTTCTGCCAGGTTCTGATGTAAGGGAGATTTTTGACAGAGTTCCAAAACATGAACCATCTTGCTGCAGAGAAGGATTCTGTTCCAGACTGATCATGGCCTGATCCAGATACTCTGCAAGGTTTCCTCCCTGAAGAGCAGTTTTCCCTGTTCATGAGCTAAGGGGAAAATAAATTATTGGTTACTGCTCAGATATTGTCATGACGGGTGTACAGGCATGTTAGGTGAACTCTGCCTGATTAACCCGTCACAGGCTGGCTGATATGCAGTGTGTGCAGCTGCAGGCACGTGTACTCACAGGCCTGTGTGCAGCTCATGAATTCCTGGCTGCTCTGTATCAAAGAGACTGTAAAAGTAGTTTTCAGGTACTGTTCCCAAGCTTATTTCATTTTCTCTTTGCTAACTTACTTTGAGATGCATCAGGTGAGGTTCACAAGTAGGTCACACAGGGTTTCTTAACCCCCTTCTTCACTCGGATTCTGCTCCCCAGTGATAACTTTCTTTCCCAGAAAGCCAAAATTGCAGCCAGACCAGTTATTTGGACCCCACGCAGGGAGCTGTGCACTCCTGGTGTGTGCCTGCAGCATTCTCATTTTGGATCAGGATTCCGGTCTTGATTCTTCATGAGAGCAGAAAAGATCTGTGGGCTTTTGCAAGAGGACACTGCAGGTCTAAACCTGTGTCCTCTATACAGCTCATGGTGTTGTTGCCTGTCAACAGAAAGTGCAGGATATAGCCCTTTCCTACAGAGCCTAACACCAAAGCTTTTCATCACTGATTCTGAGTATCAGCATAAACTGGACCATCATAAAATGCAAATAATCTGGCTTCCAAATACGTGCTTTTTAAGTGGCTTTTTGAAAATCTTTCCCTTGATTTTTCTTTTGTTTCTTGTTGATTGATTGATTTTTAAATAACAAAGTATTTGTCAAGGAATGTTCATCTTAATTTTAGTTAGACTGGTGTAATAACATTTCTGAACTGACTTTGTACCAAAAAAAGCAATCTGCCCTTCCTCTCTGTCTAAGCATCAATCTTTCACTCTGCCCAGTATCTCAGTTGTACTGGTTGCCAACATTCCCGTCTCCTGTACAGTCGGGAACAGGCCCCAACCCTGCCTAGTCAACTGGAAAACAATAAGACCATTCATGTGCATGGTTATTCACTGGCATAAATGTTTGCAGAGATACAGTCTGACTGGGACAAACCTCTGCCACTTGGATAGTTCTTCAAGATGGATTTTTATAATACTAATATTTTTAACCCATTTATTAACCAGCTATAGGGACAGATTCTTAGCTGGAGCATGGTAGCATTGCTCAAAGTGGCTTTAGCTTGGCATCCGTGTTTTATACCAGCTGGAGAATTTTTCCTGTGGTTTTCTTTCTACCCACAACATAGTCCTATGTACCAACATGACATTGAACTACGGATTCTACTAAAAAAAAAACCCCTATATGCATTACTCCTTTTCAGAATGTACAGCATGGCCTTCTCCAGTCACCCTCTTTTATTCCCCTGCCATGCCACAAAAAATATTTTCTTTTTATTATGTAGCTGAAATCATACAGCTATTTTGAATTTATGACCCTCATAACTCGGAGTGGGGGGGGAAGGAAGAAATATCAATGCAATAAGAGCGGAGCTGGTGCAGGGTGAACGTTGGTGGAATGTCTCATCTAGGATTTGCATGGTATGAAACTTTGCTGAAAGAATTAAAAACATACGCTTAACTGATCTCATTTTTGGCATTTTTTAATTAGTAAAAGCTCATCAATGATGATATTGTGCTGTCTGATGAGATTAGGTCAGATGATACATGGTTGTATGGTGTGGCATCAGAAATAGGAATCACCTTACGGCAAGCCAGAGACATTTCAATATCACTGTTAAAGAAATAGCTTCTTGGGGAAAGTCGATTGGTTTCATAAGAGAAGCAGCAGGGTTTTGAGGACTCCTCTGTGGGAGAAGGGGAACAATGGGAAGCTTGAGATCATCTCTATTTCATTTTTTTTTCCTATTATTCATTCAATTAAGTTTCATGCATGTGATTATTTCTTACGAGAAAGGTTGCAATCCTACTTAAACAGAAAAATGATTTCACATGGCCTGGAGAGCCCAATACAACATGCATGGCCAGAGGGCTGTATTTTGCCTTCCGAATCATGATCAAATTCCTTCTCTTGTTCCTCTGTGGTTGTTATTATAATGCTAAGGCAAGAATATATGGGTGAATGCCAGAGATGCAAGATTCCAAGCAGTTTTGCTCCAGAAAACACCTCTTTTTCTTTTCCTCCTTTTCACCTAATACTCCGCTTATGCACTTGCACATTTTCAGACCCAGCCCAAGGTTTATTTTGGGAGTATGTTCACTTCAGGCTCTGTTCCATGCAGCTGATCCTCTGCTACCCTGTCCCAAAGGTCTGCTTGTTCAGAAGATGCTTTACGGATCTTATCCAATTGAATCAATTTCATGCTTTTCTAGGAAAATTCTCTTGATATTTATTGCACTGGGCCATTTGATTGATATTCTTGAAGAGGATGAAAATCCTGGTTCCAATTTAAACATCAGCTTACACTAAAGAAAACCAAAATTGTCATTCAACAGGAGCTCACTGATTTATGAACTGCACAAAGTTGCTCCTTGCCTGAAAAATTTATTAAGACAAGACTTAGAGATTCAGCCACAGGTGAACGAGAACTAATGAAAAAGAAGGCCATTCCTGTATGTTGTGATCAAATGTATGTATTTTACTGGAAATCCAAGACTGATTAACTTTCTTTGATGGCCTTAAAACTATGGCAAATAAAGGAGATTCTAGGTTACAGCAGACAGTTGTATCTTTAGAGGAATCATTACTATTTTTTCTGCAGCCAAGTGTTTGCTCTGCTGACCAATGCTAGGTTCTGGTTTATTGAAAATGTTGGTTCTGCCTGAAACTACTTTCTTGATTTCTTGCATTCTACTGTATTACATTTTTTTCTTCAAGATGAAAAGCTGTGATAAAATATTTAACAGATACATTTTAAAAATAAATAACCATATCTCCCTTTAAATTGAAGGATATGTCTACAGTAACATCCAATGTAGCAGTAAAAGCCTTACAGGAAGAGAAGGTTCATAATTTGCTGGCCTGCAGGGAATAATTTACTAAATCAATTGGAGATTCACTTATGTTCTGCCCTTTGAAGTTAAAACCATATTCCATTGTGTTGGTCTTCAGTGATGCTCTTCCTTCACTTGAGAACAGTGGAGAAGAATTATATGAATATGAATGAAAAGGTCATCAGCGTCAGAATGAGCCAGCCTGCTTTGACAGGGTCAACTGTAGGGGCAGCTTTAGTAATTTATAGCATACAAGCCATCAGTTGGGGATTTATAACCTTTCCAGGCAATCTATAAGAATTCATCAGAGCAATATTTATTTCTTTGGGAAAACCAGTTGGATTAACAGCACCATGGGACAATAAAAGACACCAGGAGACCAGTAGAGCAGTATTTTTGAGATGCAGTAGTACTGATTTCATTACATGATGGTTCTTAAAAGCTTCAGGATACTTTGGGATAATCTTCTTTAGTCAGCAGGTGCATGAAATGCCATGTGTTCCTCATGCTTTAAATCATCTTAAAACCCTGCAAAATACGCAGGTTACCTAACTGCACGCATGTGCTCCAGGCTGTCCTTCTCACCACGGATTTTATAAGTAGATGCTCCATCCATTTCAGGTAAACAGAGTGATCCCTGTTGACACAAGCTCTCAGATAAGCTTTGGATACACCATTTCTACATTCCTGGTAAATCTCAATTTCCAGAGTATTTCCATGTTGGTGAAATTAACTCCCAAAAATGGGTTGTGGGTAGGTGAGATAATTGGCTGAGGAAGATGAAGTGACATCTGAAGACAAACAAGAGGTACCACAGTGTTGGTTATCTGCTGAGAAGAAGGCAACTGCATACTTCCTATACACACAGGCTGCTTTGTTTAAATTGTCCAGAATAGACTCAGAATACCTCTCACCTCCACTGAGTCTCACTATCTTGCACTATTTTTCAAGATTAAAAGAAATCTGGACCCTTTCAATGCCTGTACCTACAAGATGGATGCCTGCTGGGAGATAACAGCACCATCTGACTGCCACTCTTAATACCAGCTTCAGTTTTGGGGCATGAATTTCATTTTTCTGCAGGAAAAGCTTTAGCAGAAACAACTCTGAACTGGTCACATATGGCCACTGTGGGCAGAAGGACCAGATCTTATAACGGAGAGTGCAGGAACTTTCAGGAAGGATCCAGTCATCAGCTTTGTCTGATGCCTCTCCTTTCCCTGGGGCACAGCAGATTTGTGCAGGTTTCCTCTTTTTCACTGACTTGAGCTCTTCCATGGCATCAGTTTCAGAGAGAAAATGAGGAAAATAACGTCAGAAAATCGTGCCTTTAGGAAAAAACAGTGACTGTAGCACCAATCACTGCACGTCGCATCTTCCCAACAGCCGAGTACTTAGGGATGAGAATGGATTGTGCTACTTAATAACACTGAGGGGCTGTAGCCATCCCTTTTTTGCACTGGGACATGCAGAATAGATTCTGCATCACATCACGGGGCAGACCCTTCTCCACAGCACATCACCATCTCAGTCATTTTGCCTTTGCCTCTAGCTGCTGCATCTCAAAGTTCTTCTCTTGAGAACTTGAAGAAACATCCTAGAGCTTTCTGCCCTGTCACAGAATCCCAGAATCACAGAATGTCTTGGGTTGGAAGAGACCTTCAAGATCATCCAGTCCAACCTTCAACCCAACACTGCAAGCTCACCATTAAACCATGTCCCTGAGCACCAGGTCCACACACCATTTAAATGCCTCCAGGGATTGCGACTCCACCACTGCCATGGGCAGATCATTTCAACGGTTGATAACCCTTTCAGTGAAGAAATGTTTCCAAATATGCACTGTGAGTTGAATATGAATACAGATAAATTCATTAGTACTGGTTTTTACCTTAATTTCTCATTCACTCTGAAGAATTATTTTCCCCACTCTACATCAGCAATTCTCAGTACTTGAGCTAGCAAATGCATCAGCTCAAACACATAGTGGAGAATGGAGGAGCCGACACAGCAGAGAGATGTCATAAGGGGGTTCGGCAAGTGGTGTGCTTTGAGACTGGATGATCAGGAAAAAAAAGAGTGTGAAAGAAAATACAAGAAGAGAAAGAAAAAGGCTGAAGACTGTACACCTAGGTGTTGTACAAGACTGAGAACAGGTGGGTCATGACAGTTGTCCCACTTTGTGTTTACTTCCCACTCCTGTTGTCTGGTACCAAAGTAGACTGAAAACATTTTAAGTCAGGAACTGTCTCATACTCTGCACTCTGCATTGAGTTTCTCAGCACTCCTTCAATACAAGTAGTCATTCAACAGAAGTTATTGTCTACCTGATAAGGTTGAAAACCATATCCCTTTGAGACCCTATGTAAACCGGAGATAGCTTCTTATTAAAATTTAACTACGAAGACAATAAAGTGAGGAGGGAAGAGACATGGTGGTATGGTTAAGGTTGATGACAGGGTCTGTAATTTATTGGATGGACTGGTAATAGCTGAGAAGAAAAATGAGCAATGTCTTTTACTCAAATGATCACATAACAAGTTGTCTTATTAACGCAAGGAGAAGATGAATAGGAAATTCTCCAGTGTGTAGTTCAACTGGTCCTATGATCTGTTTTTCAGCCATAAGGTGATTGCTCAGAACAGGTTTGGACAAGGAGAGGAGCTGAGGTTAACCGCGCTCTGTGGAGAGCTCGCTATGCCCTTTCACAGTGAATTCAGCAAACTTTATGCAAATGTCTTTTGTATGAATTTGAAGGAAGGAAAAACATCAATACAATACTGTCCTGGTGACAGAAAAGGACTTTTGAAATTTCTGGTTAATACTTGAAAGCATTTTGAACTCTGACTAGTGCATTGGCCAATTATTTGCCAGGTGTCTTTGTTCCACCCTGCAGCATTAAAAGTCACACAAAAGTATGGCTGAGGCTTCTGCGCCCTTACAGACCTGCCTTTGCAAACAGAAATGGGCACAATAGTTTTCAAAGAGGTGACATTTCCTGCTTAAACAAGAAAGAAAGAAAGAAAGAAAGAAAGAAAGAAAGAAAGAAAGAAAGAAAGAAAGAAAGAAAGAAAGAAAGAAAGAAAAGAAATGACCCCAAATAGCTATCTTTTAAAATATGCTTTTCATTTTTCCTTAAAGAAAAGGGGGCAGAGTCAGAGGATGAGAATGTCTGTATCATTCCTAGTGCACCACAGAGCCCCACACCCAGTGGATAGGAGAAGAAGGACTGCACTGGTGGGGCTGAAGTGCTCCCACCACAGGAAGCTGATGAGCAGCAGCAATATGGCCTCCTCCCTGCTACCCCATTCACAGCACCAGGAAGCTTGTGCCCAGGAGTGTCCAGGAAAAAAGAAGTCTGCCTGATGTAACATCACCCACTTGAAGGGATGTCAGCACCTTCCAAGCCATAATCACAAGATCAGGTCATAGGCCATAGATGTTAACAGCAGCAGCAATGATGTCATTGGCCATCAGGCACTTCCTCAGAGTGCACTTTTGTAGCTCTGTGCCATTTCTGTGCTGTGCTATCAGAGTTAAGCTATTTTCTTCCATCTCTGAGCTTCAGCTGGTTAATTTTTTACGTTAGAAGCACTTAGAGTGGACGGTGCATGGAAACCAGCTTTTAAAAACATTGTATGAAAGATGCCTGCTGTTGTAAAATAAATTTAAGAATGCCATTGGCTTAAGAAAAGTTCTGGGCTGCCTTTCAGACTAATTTAAAACTTGAATTGCAGCCATTTTTATCTTTAACAAAATCAATAATGCTGTCTCAGTCATTACCCATTTTAATCTTTGAAGGCACTTTGGCAGGCAGTAGCAAAGATACTAGAGCAGTTGTGGATATCCCCTCCCTGGAAGTGTTCAAGACCAGGTTGGATGGGGCTTTGACCAGCCTGATACAGTGGAAAGTGTCCTGGCCCATAGCAGGGGGTTAATACTGGGCTCAATTCTATTCAGCATCTTTACTGATGACCTGGATGAGGGGATCGAGTGTACTGTTAGTAAATTCACAGATGACACTAAGCTGGGGATGAGCGTTGATCTGCTGGAAGGTCAGAAGATGCTGCAGAGGGACCTGGACAGGCTGAGTCGACAGGCTGAGGCCAATAATATGAGGTTCAACAAGATCAAGTGCAGGGTCCTACACTTTGGCCACACTAACCCCACGCAGCGCTACAGACCGGGGGATGAGTGGCTGGAGAGCAGCCTGGCAGAGAGGGACCTGGGAGTACTGGTTGATAACCGGCTGAACGTGAGTCAGCAGTGTGCCCAGGTGGCACAGAAGGCCAATGGCCTCTTGGCTTGTATCAGGAATAGTGTGGCCAGTAGGACTAGGGATGTCATTCTCCCCCTGTACTCGGCACTGGTGAGGCCTCACCTCGAGTGCTGTGTGCAGTTGTGGGCCCCTCA
>JAAGNO010028366.1:9620-34332 GCA_033439905.1 Ceryle rudis | reverse complement strand
TGGAGGGACTGGAGGGAAAGTCTTATGAGGAGAGGCTGAGGGAGCTGGGGTTGTTCAGCTTGGAGAAGAGGAGACTCTACAACTACCTGAAGGGAAGTTGTAGTCAGGCGGGGGCTGGGCTTTTCTCCCGGGCAACTAGTGACAGGATGAGAGGGCCTGAAGCTGCGCCACAGGAGGTTTAGGTTGGATCTTAGGAAGCACTTCCTCATGCAAAGGGTGATAAGACACTGGAATGGACTGCCTGGGGAGGTGGTGGAGTCTCCATCCCTGGAGGTGTTTAAGGAAAGAGTGGATGTGGCGCTTAGTGACATGGTCCAGCTGATGTCATGGTGTTGGGTCATAGGCTGGACTTGATGATCTTGGAGGTCTATTCCAGTCTCAGAAATTCTGTGATTCTGTGACTAGATGATCTTTCAGGCCCCTTCCAACCCAAACATTTTTATGATTTTATATTAACATCCTGGGAAGTTGAGTTCAACCCAAAGATCCTTCAGGATTTTCATATTGCTGCAGTCTTGAATGATCAGGTCCTAAATCAGTCATGATTACATTAACTGGAACAGGACATTAAGCTGGCATTTGGCTCTAGTTTACATTTAAGATGATGCTTGCTTCAAAAGCATTAGCATCACTGGATGGAAATGGTAAAATTGTTGATGATGATGTGAAAAGGACTGAGGTGTTCAATAAATATTTTTGTTCTGAATTTGGAAACAAGAAGAATCATGCACTGCTGTCATGAGGACAATGCACTGTAGGTCCCATTAGTAACCAAGGAGGCAACTAAACAGCATTACTAGAGATAAACATTATTACCTTAACAAATCCAGACAACTGTCATCCTCATAACTGAAATGAATTGGCTCAAGGGACCTCTGACCCACTCCAACTTATTCTTGGAGGACTGCAAATGTTTTAGAGGACCGGAGAAATGCTGCATGTTACATAAATCATTAAAAACAGAAAACCACTAGGACAATGTAAGTAATCCTAAGGCAGTCAGCTTAGCAGTTCTGGGAAAAGTAATGAAATACTAATATAGAAGTCAGCAAATAAAGAATGTCAGTGGAAATAATAAGGGTCAACACAATATGCAGGGAAAAATTCTTGTGGGAGAAACTTGACTTTCTCTTTTCCTTAAATTATTGGTTTGGTTGATAACAACTACTAAACAGATATTTGCCTTCTGTAGATTGCTTTCTCTTTTGCAATACTCTCAGAAATGATCACAATAACTATGAACACTCAAGTAGCAGATAAGTGTATTAAGAACTGACAAACTGGTAAGTCTTAAGAAAAATATGGACTTCAGTAAAGACTCAGTGAGAATCAGAAGTGCAATCATACAGCAGCCAACACCACCCTGCTGCTTTTTCTAAGTTGAGTAGTATGTGCAGTTTGTGTAAAATTGACTCCAATTAAAAAAAATTGAGATGTCCTGATTGATAGGAGTGCCAGCTGAAATCTGTTGTGTACCACTGCCTCCTCTGCAACTGGCTGTGAAAATATATTGTATAACTAGGCTGCAGCTGGTCCCTCTGGGTATGAGAAAAGCAGAATGCGTGCAATGCAAGGAGTTCTGCCCTGGGGGCCAATCTCCCAGCCATGGCAGAAGTGACAAGTGCTGGTTGGATGCTGAGGCAAGTTGATCTGAACCACTCCGCTTTCGTGCCCATGCAGAGCCCCCACATCTCCCTCTGACCCTCTGGGATCAGGAGATTGCCCAATGGCTGGAGATGGGCCACATCCTCTGGTGCATCACTCCTAGAAACCTCCCAGCCTTGTGTGCCATGGTCCAGCTTCACGGACCCACTGGAGCACAAGAGGCTTGGGATTCTGGTTTTCAGTCACCAAAGAAGTTGAGCTTGGAGTATTTAACACTGCTCAGCACTTCATCTGTGCTCTGACTGATTTTGCTAGACAGCATAGAAATGAAAAGCTGGGAAGTAAACATGGAGATGCTGACATCCTTATGCAGTGGAATTTCACATCCCTGGGAACTTACACTCCAGATTCCTCTTCTGGTGGAGGAAGAAGGGCAGAAGAGGCTTTGAACACCTTTATCTAGTAGGATTAGACACCTCAAAATCTATTTATGTTAGCAGAGGGTCTGATCATGTGCGTTTATTCTGCTCTGTGTAATTACTGCTCTTGCCTTCTGGTAATTATTTTACTATCCATGAAGGATTACAAAGCCATTAACCTGGAAGAGAAAAAGTTAAAAACAGGGGCATGTAGGAAAGACTTTGAACACCTAATTCATCCAGCAGTTAGAAACAAAAGTGCGTGTTCAGAAGGTTAATTAACAAAAACTCTGTCTCAAGGCAACTTCTGCTTACTACGAATGGATACCATGAAAATTCATAAATTTGCTGCTCCCAGTGGGAGTATTTGCTGACTGCAGACTGCTGTGTGGGACTGCACCTCTTTGCTTCTTTGTGATGGAAAGGTAGGGGGTGGTTGGAAAAGTCCCTCGTTCTAGTGAAGAGGTAAACTCTTGCTGACTTCAGGCAGGCAAATATTTACATGCTGTGTCCTTGTCTGCCAGGGACACACATTGCCCTGTGCTCAGGGAAAGGTTTAAACTGCAGCCTTTGCTATTTAGATGCAGACTTAAAACTCTTGACCTGAAATTAGCACTGCCAGCTGCATTTTGGGCAGAACACCAGATTTTGCTTTGCTCTTGACATGAAGCAGGAAGGTCCCAACTACAAAGGATCCCAAAGCTCCAAGGACCTGCTCCCACTGATGGCAGCCACACACAGGCAGAGCAAGCAGAGCCACTGTGTGATGAGCCAGAGTCCCCAGAGCTCACACATGCTCTAGGAATAGATGGCTTTCTTGGGAATGGCTGTGCCCCTTCAGGCAAGGGACCACCTAGGCAGCAGCAGTGGTTCTCTGGCCACAGTCAAAGAGAATTCCTGGAGAAAAATGCAAAAATAACCTACTTGCTCTGGTTATCGCCTGGCTGCCAGCCATTGTCAGCTCAGGGGCTGCCTGAAGTCTGTGTGGTTTCCTCTGTTAAACAGCCTTTTGCAAATCTGCCCAGCCTCTCCTTGAACTTGGGATAATTTTTATCATTCTCAATATAATATTGCACCAAAGAGGTATGAGGCACATGTGGCCACATTTTGCCTTCCTTTACCAGGGTACAGTGGACTCCTCAATACAATGGAGGCAGAGGGGATTTAGGACACCTGTAATTCAAAGGGCTTACTGAATTTGAAGGCTGTTATAGATCAGCTAGCACTGAGTTTTCCTTCAAGCCTTTATGCAATTATTGTGATTTCTTGGCACTGAGCGCTAATGATTCACCTGAGTCAAGTCATGCACAAGGCGATGTGGCTCTGGAAGGCTTCCCACCACAATCGCTGTGCTCAGCAAGTCCGCGAGGTGAATACAAAGGATCTTGAAACTGCTAAGCCTTCTAGGGAAAAGGAGAGGCTTAAAAGAAGTTCAGCAGCCGCCTGCACTGATCACAGCCGTAGACTTAATAAATCAAGCTTAGCACCTTTGCTGGAGAAAAGCAGCTTCTGGATATCTATGACCTGAAAGGAAGTAGCATAGCTAGAAGTCTAGGTTTGTGGGACAGGACTGGATGTTGGGAAGGTAGCATGGATTTCCACAAAGATCTCAGAAGCCAAGGAGCCAAAGAGCAACACAGAAGGGACTCGAGAGTCCACCTGCCTGCAGCAGGCATGGGGCAAATAGTGTAGGCCGAGTGGATGGGTAAAAACCTGGTTAAAGAAAAAAAAAAAAGAGAGAAAGCAGAGAAATACCAAGGCAGAAGAGGCAGCATCACTCAATATCTAAGGAGAAAAAATGTCAGCCAGTGCTGCAGGTGGCATTACCAGTTAAAACAGAGTGGAAGAAAATACAGCCATTCACCAGCACCCAATCCAACATCCTTTTTGATTGGCAGCTAAGCCGCTGCTTTTTTCAGCAGGGCATGATTGTGACATAGCAGGGGGTTGCAAGATTGTGCATAAGGTTGAATAACTCTGACAACACCTCCTCTCACCACTGTTATGCAGCAGCTCTACATTCTACATCAAGTATTATTAAGAGACATTCTATTGACCAAATGACACATCATTAGTCCCTACCTGTGTCTATTCATGATATACATTTGTTGCAGTGCTTCTACTATCCATACTGTCCTACTGAAACCATTGCCATTGCCTAAACTGAATGCTGCTTGTGTGCTCTCAAGGTGGAATTACAATAGGTTATGCTCAGGTTGCTGGACCAAGGCAGGACAAGAGGTGAGCAATCAGCTCTGCAAGTCCATGGGCAAATATTCACACATACTTACACTCTCAATGCACAGAACCACCCCAGCTACAGATGGGGGGGCATCAGTTCACACAACTCAGCAACCTGTGATTCAGTTAGTATCTTGAACAGGCAAAATTCAGAGTGGTCTTGGTGACGTGAATATTTCTGCTTCGATTTTCAAGATCTGTATTGCTTGAACCAGTTTATTTTGCATTTAGCTTTGTGACCTGATTAAATCACAAGTCAGTAAAAGAAGTAAGCTCGAAATTATGATGTATGCCCAGAAGTTCTCTTTAAGGTATTGCAATAGAACAGAACAGTTCCAGTTGGAAGGGATCTACAACCATCTAGTCCAACTGCAATACTTGCCTATAAACATCTATGTACGTTCTCCCCAGACCTGCCTTGCCTAGTAAATATGCCCAGTACCTCCCAGTAGATTGGGCTTTACTCAGTTGTAGTTTTATCACAAAAAGCATGTTTTTAAAAACTTGACATGAAAAGCATGTGCCTTAGAATGAATTTAGTTAAGTTCCTTGAGGCCAGTGAAGATGGTTTTCTGGAAGTCCTGCTTTGTCATGGCTTGAAATGGTGTAAAAGTTAGATCAGGTCAGAAAGCCTGAGGTGTAAGGACTGGGCCATAGTCAGCTGTTCTGTGTTCATCCAGGTGCTGTTTCACTCCTTCATAATCACAGAATCAGAGAATCATTTAAGTTGGAAAAGTCCCTTAAGATCTTTGAGTCTGCTCTGAAACTCAGCCAATGGGAAGTGGCAGGTGGAGGGACATAGGTGGCAACCTGCCATCTCCATTTGGTCACATGTCAGTGTGACCAAGTGAGGAAGATGGGTCAGGTCTGGAGGAGAGGCAGGCGCGACGACCAAGCTCCTGCCAGATCTCACCATCTTGTTGAAACACAAGCACATTGCTAGAGTTTCTGAAGAGAGTGGGTTGCCAGCATTTCTTTTCCCTTCTAGTCTTTCTTAGAAATAACTAAAAAGAAACTTGGCTTCAGTTCTGGGCTTGAGGCAAAGAGAGGATGGAGGCATTTAACGCAAATGACTAAGCCTTAAACCAAATATAACTAAGTGAAAACGGGTTTATGAGAGGAAGTTAGAAGTAGCACTGCCAACCTCACCTATAAAAGGTATTATGTCAACTGAGCTCAACATTTTGTGGTTTCAGTACTCTCCAAGATTTGTAATAGTCTGGGAACTTGTTCCTTCATATATTTGATCACATCAAGAAATATTTGTATTTAGAAATTCATTTGGAAGATGTCTAAATGAAATAAGACATTTTAAGATTCCCTCATGTATAATGGACTTGCATGATTACCAGAGTGACTGGCTTTCAGTACGAATATATAAATATTCGTACACAGTAGTGGGTGCTTAATTGAAAGAAAACATCAACCTTAAAGAACCTTTGAGAATGTGAACTCAATTTTTTGGAAAGCTAAATAAACTTGCTGTGATGCAGCCCACCAGTGTAAGGCTGGTTTATACCTGAGTAGCCATCTTCCCTTCCAGAAATCAATGAAAGAAATATCACAATCCCTTTAAGACTGAAAGTAGTGCCGGAATGAAGGCAGGAAATGAGTGAGGAATTGTGTCTCATGTTCACACCAGTATAGTTAAAGTGGTACAAACAGAAATGGAAATTGCTTCTTCACTCAAATGATTGCATTTAGGATGTGATACAGAGGTGAAACAGGAGCAGGGAATGTCTTAAAATGAGCCCTCCTGTGATGACCACACTCTGTGGAACACACAGATGATTGGTTCCTTTCAGAGCACTCACTCAAAACTGCCTTATTTGACTTCCTTACTGCTCAGTATTTTGTCTTCCTCCCTTGAAACACAAATGCTCTCAAATTTCAAGTCCTTTTCCCTTCCCCATTTCTCTTTTTTAGCACAGACTTCCTTAGGTGTATTTTAAAGCTTAGCTAGCTCCCAGGTTGAGCCAGGTTCTCTGTTCACCTCAGGCAGCTACATCGCAACAGCCCACATATAGATTGGGCTTTACTTTGAAAACTGCTCTGGGATTCTCTTCCCAATACTGATCCCCACAAGGACACTCTTCTAGACTCAAGAGTTAGAAGCTGGCTTAGTCCCAGACAAGGCTACTTATGAGACAACCTGGATCTGCTGATCCAGCACTGAAGCCAGAAGCCAGCCCCTTCACTCTCCCCAGGGTGTGGTCCCCACACTACACCACAGCAGTGTGGTCAGAGATGTTACCATGGCCCTTTCAGCTCCAGTTTGCTTGACTGGGTCCCGCTGGCCATCTCCAATACCTTTTGCATGAAAGGTGATTGTGGAAAAGTGTGTTCCGTGCTGTGCAGTGTGACGCCGCCCTGGAAATTGTTGTCCCTTCTCTTCCTCACCAGGGCTGCTGCTTTCCACCCTGGACACTTCTTGCCTGTGCTAGTGCACGATTCACATTGGGCACATAAACAAATAAACAAACAAAAAACCCAGACAAAACCCCAAAACAAACAAACCAAAACCAAATACAAATGAAACAAAATGAAATACAAACAATACAAAACACAAAAACAAACAACCCAAACAACCCAAAAAAACCAAAAAAAACCCAAAGCAAAACAAAACCAACCAAACAAAATCCCAACAAACAAACAAACAAAAAAAACCCACAAAACACACACACACCCCAAAAAAACATCCCACACAGTGTTTTAGTCTGGGACAGGTCTTCAATGGCAGGACTTCTCCCTTCATTGGCCACACCACCTCCAAGTGCTCCTCTCTCATTGTCTCCTTTTACATTTGTCTTCCTTTCACATAGAGGACCAGACTGAGCAAAGTATCCCAGGTGAAGTCTCACTTTTGTCACGCTTTGTATCTACTGGAAATACATCCCAACCCCTTACATCATAGGAATAAACACACTCTTGTCAGGGCCATGGCTTGGTGGTGGATCTCAATCCTCCTACTCTCAGAGAAGGCACAGAGGTGTTCTCCTTCCCAGTCATTCCCAAGTGTTGAACACCTGTTTCATGGTAGAAACTCTGTTGTTACTCATGTTGTTACTCATGTTACCCACGTGAGCTCATGCTCACAGCGACTGAATTTCCTCCTACTTTTTCCATTTGTGCTCCACTGGGACACACCAGCTCCCCTGTATTGGCAATGCCATATCTCCTTCTTGAGGAATAGCTTCAGCAGCTTCAGCAGCTTCCCCCAAGGCCTTCCTACTACTCACTTTGCCTTGTCCAGTTCCTTACTCCCTCCAAACACTCCTACTAATTCCCATCTTAATGCATAATTTCCCAAATGGCACTGTATCAACTGCTCTGAGAGACAAGGTGGGTAACGTGTGGATGCAGTAGACCTTATCTGGAAGATCAGTTCTCTTATCAGAGAAAGCTAACAGGTTATGCTGGCATGGTCGACTTTGGGTAAGCTTTGTTGGATGTTATCTCATTTTCTATTTGCTTCCATGTCGGTAAGTGCTCATCCCTTCAAAGCTTCTTTCAAAGCTGTTCATCCCACGGAGGTGAGATTAATCTAACCCGTGGCTGTCCTGATCTCACCCTTCCTCTCTGCTCCTTTCAAGTTTGCGCAAATGGAGTGTGTTACTTGTCCTACGTACCTGTACTTCTCCGAATCATAACCTACGCGCTGCCTTCCTTTCCTGCAGAGTTTTCAGCAGTGTTTTGCAGCAGGTTTTTAGCAGAGAACGGCAACAATCAAAAAAACCCCAACCACTCTGATAACAGGATGGTTTCAATACCTGAAGGGGACCTACAGGAAGGATGGAAAGGGACTCTTTATGAGGGACTGTAATGACAGGGCAAGGGATAATGGATTTAAACTGAAAGAAGGTAGATTAAATATTAGGAATAAATCTTTATTGTGAGGGTGGTGTGATGCTGGAACAGGTTGCCCAGAAAAGTTATGGATGCCCCATCCCTGCAAATGTCAGGACAGGTTGGATGGGGCTTTGAGTAACCTGCTCTAGTGGAAGGTGTCCCTGCCCATGGCAGGGGGATTGGAAATAGATCATCTTCAAGGTCCCTTCCAGCCAAAACCATTCCATGATATAAGATCTGTTCTACGAACATGCACACATGTGCGTGCAGAGTCAGGATTTCTGCAAAAGGAGGTGGCGAGGGGACACCATGCTGGTGCTGTCACTTCATTGAAAAGGGGCAGTTTGCCAGCTAGGAAAGCCAAAACACTAAGGTGCAGTGAGGCAGGAAAGGAAAGTATGGCATAATTTCTCCTGTATAGACATTGTAAGGTACTATGTTGTCACTGGCCACATGTCCACCCACCTGTAATATTTATACTGCCCCCCCCCCCCACACCTTTTAGCTGAGCACTCAGGATAATAGGTTTATTCCCTTCTGAGACAGGGAAATTAGCCTTTTTTTTCCCATTTTACAGGAGAAAAAAATAAGGTGCATAGGGACTAGGTTTTTGCCATATAATACCATAATAGCATAAATGCACATAAAAGCCATGGAATGGCTATTTTAAAATCTTTAGCAGCACTCTTCATTATGCATCATTTTTCACACTGCAGTGAAAATCAGAATGTCCCAGTGTGGGAAAATTGCTTACTGATACCGAAAATACAAAGTAGGTCTTCACAGCAAGAGGAAAAAAAAAAAAACAAGCTCAACCTCAAAGGTGGTTTCACTTACTTTTTGTAATTAGCAATATACATTTATAGTCAAAACACACCCCTTACAGACATCACTGTAATCTATAAGCACATAATACGCATTTTGATTCATTTTAAGGTGTGTTGGTCTGCAGCAAGTCTCCTGCTTTTAATATAACTGGCCACGTCTGTAGTTTTAACACTGTGAAATGATTTGCTCTCAGTTTAACTCAGTTTTATAGCTGAGAGCTACCAAACTTCCCCATGGAAAGGCTCAGCCCCGTGGGCTTTCCTGTGCTGCTAACTCCCCCTGAAGCCAGCCTTGAATGGGACCGAGCACCTACTGCCTGTGTTTGCGTTTGCTTCTTAGCTAGAAACTTGGGCTGGCTTTTGCCACGAACTTCATGCAGGCTTTTGGTTCTTTTGCTCTGACAGTATCATTTTCCGTGAGGCAACCAGGCAGGGGACGTGTAAGTATTACCTTAAATATACACTAGAGGATGCTCTTGGGTCATCGGTGAGGGCCAAACTGCTTCGTTCCGCTCTCAGTCTGGCACTTAAGACTTGTTTCAAGTCTCAGAAAGCGTTTCAAGGCTTAGCCAAGGCTTAGATGGTATTTCAAGGCTTAGAAAAGATGAGAAGAAAATGTTCACGTAGGGACAAAACTGTAACACAAATGACAAAGTAGTGGCAAAAACTACTTCCCCCTGTTTTGCAGTGGTATTATCACTCAATATACATTTAAAATATATATGTGTACAAGCAGGGCCTCAGACAAGCTCAATAGTTTTGTTTGGGTGTTTGGGTTTTTTTAAATCACCTATTCATTAGACATTACACGGAACAGAATTTTGACAGAAAATATGGGGCAAATACAGGAAAAGGAAATTACTAAATCCTCATGGGCTCTAATCATTATGGTAGACAACAAGGAAGGAGAGGAAGAAATCTGGGGTTGTTATGCATTTCTGCAGAACTGCAGAGCAGCACCCACCTCACTGGGCAGGAGCTTCCAGGACTTGGCAAAACTTCTGACTTTCAGTCTCAGGGGCTCTCTGCGCTCAGACTCCTGGGCATAAGCAGGAGCCTCTGTCATCTTGGCAGCTCTTGGGGCAAGAGCTGGGCACAGGGGCATTTCTGGGTGCCCTCACACAACAGCCTGGAGGATGGAGATTGTCAGAAAGTTTATGCACATGCTTAAGCACCACGTCCTCCCATTGAGCCAAGATTACATCTACATGTGTAATCCAGACACGCAGCAGTGCTTTCCCTCCCACCAGTAATGAGGGAACTTCAGCAGCGTTGTGTTTGTACCGAATACTCGTTTATAATGGCAATAGTGTTTTGCTCTGCCGTGGTTCTATTTTGCTGGTTTGAAAGACTTTCTCCAAAAGTCCCCTTTTCAGCAAACTGCCTCATTTTGCAGGATGAAACCCATTGCACACTGGGACAAATCCAGTGTAATGAAATACCTGGATGCAAATTCAGATTGTCAGGTGAGAGTCGAACTAATAATAATAAAAAAAAGAGTTTAAAATGAAGGGCTTGCAATTTCAGGGGGAGTTGGAAAACCATGGGGAGGATTTTTGTTGTTGTTTGTTTGTGGGTTTTGTTTGTTTTGCTTTCTGTTATTTGGGGGGGTTTGGTTTTTGTTTGTTTGTTTGGGGGGGGTGTTTGTTTTTTTCTGGTTGGGTTTTGGTTTTTTTTAAACCACCCCGTCATTCTCAAAACAGAAGTGAAAGGAAAACCCACTATAAAAAGCCACATTAATTTCAACAAGAGGTGACTAGAGGATGTCGTGTCCATCATAACCACACTAAAACTCCAGCTAAGGTGGCTGTTTGGAGTCCCAGAATCTTCAAGGCTGCAGCCAGGAGAAGCCTTTCCCAGGAGTAAGGCTTGCTTTAGTCTTCAGCCTTGGCAGTACTTGCAGCAGAGCTTATTTCACACACAAAACATTCTGTACTTTGTTTCTGTCTGAAGGGAAAGCAGATTTTGACATCTCCCACAGCACTAAGTCACCCATCAGCTGGAGTAACAGGGAAAGCTACCAATGACTTTGCCACCCACACACAAACCCATCAATACCAGTCCATCGTAGTGCTGATACAGCCCAGAGGAGGAAAGTGATGTAAACTGTAGCATTGCTGAAGTTCCTCCAGTGGGGAAGTTTGTGCTGCTGGATGAACTGGTGGTAAGAAAACCAATTACAAAAGTAGATTAACAGCAGAACCGGTAGTCATGATGCTTACCTGGGACTGCAGGTTGCAGTTCAAGACCTTGCTGCAGTCCAGAGAGCATCTTAATCACTCAAACTGAAGCTGAGACTTCTGCTCTGAACTTCAGACCTCTCATTTTAATTCAAACCTTTTTCCTCTAAAAATCTGTTTTCCATATAAATCTCCAGATATCCTTTCCTCCCCCAAAGATGTGAGAAATGTTTGGCCTAAGCAGCTCCATGTGGTAACAAATCCCAAAGGCTAATTGTGTGGAAAAGCATTTCCTTTCATCAGGTTTAAATTTTCTGCCTTTTAGCATCGACTGCACCCTTTTCCTTGCATCATGGGAAAGCAATGTTTAATGCACAGAGCTGGAAACAGCCCAAGACCACCGAGTCGTTGTGTGAAGACCAGCAGGCTGCCAGCAGCTTAAAAAAACTGTGGATCACCACCACCACCAAATTCCTAACAGATTACCAAGAAAGGCCAAGGCCAAACTCCTATTTATAGGATATTAAACCAGATTCTTATAAGTGTTGTTTAGGTGAGGAATTCAGCTGTTTGCAAATGACAGGCGGAGATGAGCTGTCAGTCGCTGGCAGGAGAACACCCAAGGCTTGGGAAGTTGTACCTTTCTCCTTTATTTTGCCTGGGTAGTTGCTAACATTGCAAACAGCTTTTCAGAAGAAAATGTCAAATCAATCCTCTTTTAGTTTGAAATTAAAACAGTAGCTGTTCTGACTTTCCCCAGCAGCATCTCTAGGATCTCTTTGCAATGTGAAGAGGTTTCCTTCTCCCTCCTCAACTTCACTTTGTCCTCTCAAGCATCCGCAGGGACTAGTGGCTCTGCGGGCAGGGTGGGAAAAGCCAGACCAAGGGACAAAGGGAAAAGCTGGAAGAGCCCCTGCTTTGCTTTGCTATTGATCAACAGCAGCTCTAGACAGAAGTTGGTTCAAGCCCACCAGCCCAGTCCAGTCTGAATGGCTTCAGGCCCATCTCTCATGGGAGTGAAGCTGAGCTGGCAACACAACAGGCAGCTTCAAACCACACAGCCCACATCAGCCTGAGGTCTGGATGTGGCTACACCATAGCCAGAGGGGTTCAGGTTCAGGTCCCCTTTCATGCTGCCACCCCCTTAGAGGTGCTCAACCCTCAGTAACCATAGTGACTCTGAGGTGATCCGCAGGGATGGGGCAGGGTGGAGCACACCTGTGTATTCCTAAAGAAATCCAAAAGCTACCTTGTAAAAGAGGGCATGCACCCAAACCCAGCCTTTCCAAGAGCCAGGAAAGCACCAGCTATCCAACCATCCCTGTATCAGGCCTCCAAACACAGTTTCACTCCCATTTTTGATGGAGGATAACTTAAAAAAAGGAAACTCACTGACAGACCAATGAAACAAATCAGTGTGATTTCCCCAGCTCATTTGTGTGGCTGATACTGGACAACTCCCACAGCACTAAGTCACCCATCAGCTGGAGTAACAGGGAAAGCTACCAATGACTTTGCCACCCACACACAAACCCATCAATACCAGTCCAACAAAACCATTGCTCCTGGTTCCACCTGCTTCTTTCCCACAGCAAGCCATGCACCTCTGGTTGTGTTCATGCCAAGCCCTCTCCTGGGCACCGACCCATGCATGCTGGATAGAAAGGGCAGCAGGCAGGTTGGGAAGCACCAGGAGAGCACCACAGCATTTGTTTGGACCAGGTAACACAGAGGATGCCCTTGTGCAACCCTGCTCTCACTACAACCTCCCTTCAGGTATTTGTAGAGAGGAATAACATCTCCCCTCAGCCTCCTCCACCAATGTACAGGCTGAGCTTACAGCAGATTAGTTGGCAGCTCCCAGCTATCCCATATTCACATACATAAACTCCACTTTTCTAAAATAGCTGTTGCTGTAACCCACATCCTCAGATAAACTGGCACCGCTTTGCACCCTTCCCTGAGAAGACACAGCATGTGGGGGACAAAAGCCCATCAGAGGCAAGAAAGCTCTGGGGTAAATCCCCTTTCATTAGATGTAGATGTAAAGAGAAGAGACAATGCCAGCTCAGAAAATATCTTTATATATTATCCATGAAAAAGTGGTGTTTGGGGAAGTTATCTGAAGGGCAGCAGCCTTCCTGTGGCTCAAATCTGCTTCTTTTTAAGTCAATAAACATGATCCTCAGCTGAACAAATCCTTAATTCAAAATCTTTGGGTGAAAAAGAGTACAATTATGATTTTTGTAGGTCAATAAAATGCAACCAAGATATTGCAATGGTAATGGTGTCACTCATGTCACCACAGGGATAATGCCAAAGTTGTGGCTGAGCTGAAGCTATGAATATGCATTTTTTAGGTAACACACACACACACAAAAATTTTTGGCTGTACAATATAGACAAACATAGAAATAAGTAAACTTCAAAAGTCAGAGTTCTGAGATTTTTTTTTTTTTCCTCCCACTTTCTGAGGGGTTTTTTGCTATTGAAGTTTGAAAATGGCTCTTTTTTGGCAGGGTGGAGCTGAACTGGCTGAACGTTTTGAATACGATCTCCTTATTTAACTGGTCTCATTTCCTCAAACAAAATTACTCTAGGATAAAAAAATGCTCTAGTTCATCCATCCTCACAGTTATCTTTGCTTTAAAAAAGGTTTCCACATTAAGTTCAACATGAACATCTCTTCTGTACACGTCCCACGCATGTTTGGATGGGCAGTTACGCACATTCTTAACCTCAGCAGTTAAACTTTTGTTTAAGCATAACTTGCCTCAAAGAGCTCCAGAACAAGCCAAATTTGTTGCTTGCTGTACACAGGCTTCAAAGCAAGGTTTGTTTGCAGTCACATGTCATTAAAGACAATATTGATTAGTTAATGAAAGGTAGAAGTGGAACAAGGCATCAAACACTTGACAATAACCCAGGGACAAATTCATATTGAGAAAAGAGCTGCTCTAGTCTAAAGAAGCAGAGAAAGAAGTTGAAGCAGCAGCAGAACTGCAGGCAGATGCTAAGGCTGCCTCTGCATGCAGAGGGGGAGATGAGAGAAGAAACTGAGCTACAGGTTCTGCTTGTTGTCAGCTAAAACCAGCTGAGGACACACAGATAATTTTCCCACCCCAGTTTATTTCCCTTTTCTTTATGCTTATGAGGCAAGTACAGATTAATATGACTTTAAACAAAGCCCGAACCATTGCATAAAATCAAGTATCTACAGATAGCCAAGGTTAAAAAAAAAAAGGTGATGAGTATATGAAAACCAAATATTAATACAAATAGTTTCTTTAGGAATGTGGAGATGATTTTGTTACCTTTCTAATGAATAGCCATATGGATATTGTTGCCTTGTAGCTTAATGGGTAAAAACTTCACCAGACTCAGCTTGAGACTGGGGGAGAACCCATGTTCTGTCAACATTTGCTTTGGAGATACTTTCAAATTCATTTCCTTCTGATATTTTTTTTCTGTTGCCTTCCCACTGCTTTTTCCCAGTTGCCTTCCATGTGCTTGTGTTACCCCAGTATCAAGGTGGAGGGACTCATCTGGACTTCCTAATAACCAGTTGTCCATTTTGTGCTGGAGTGGGAAGCTGGGTTTGCTTTAGTTCAGCTTGTTGAACAGTTTTGTACATGTACAAGGTTTGAGGAATCACACGACAGGCCTAGTTCGATTTTTTTTAGAGGATTAAGAGGTAATATGGAAAACAGTACATCAAGAATCTTCTGTGACTCGGATTTGCTTCTCCCACATCCCACGCCACAAATGTTTCATGCCCTCTATTCAGTTTCTGGGTCACTCTGGCACTTCTCCCAGTGCCAGCATCAGCAGTGGGGTACGTGGAGGAGCTCAGCATGGGGACTAGACCCTGCTCAGGTGCTCGCAACCAGACGTGGAGCCCAGTTTGTCCAAAACTCAGCACATGCAGTGAGCGCATCCCTGCCATCTCACCTTTCTCCATCACTGCTTTCTGTGCAGCATGGAAGCATTTCCTAGGTGGGTTTGCAGGGTCGAGCAGACAGGGTAACACCCCATCCTACTGCTAGGAATAGCAGAGTTCTCCTTCATTTCACTGAACCCAACATTTCACCCGAGTATCTTTTGCTGTTTGTTATTGTAGGGAGAGGGGGCTTTCTGTGCTAGATAACGGTATTGCAGAAGTGACTCAAGCATTATTGGACCTACTAGAGCCAAGAGACAAATGTTTTCTGTTATTTACCCCTAAAACTTTAGTCAATATTTACTGTATCACCTTCAATGCATTAGGGAAGATGTTCACTCACATCCACTGCTTGCCAAAAAGCAAGTTAATTTAATTGGGTGATACACTACAAAGTGGTTTGAGTCATCTACGTCCCTGGCTATTGGTGTCTAGACAGACATCACATCCATCCATGCATGCATTAATCAAGACTTACAAATAGACTGGCAATTCCTCTAGACCTGAAATAACATGTTTGATACCAGGAAACCAAAAGACCCAACAAGAACAACCCCAGCTGAGAACATGCAATGAAGGCAGTTTTCCTAATGTATCTTTAAGTGGTGGTGTCTGGGTCCTCCTGCTCTTCTGGAGCCCATTGCTGTGGAGGGAACACTGAAGATGTTCCTGCAGTGCTAGTGCTGCTGCCTTGGCTGATCTTAGGTGCTGACGAACAGCAGATCAATTATTCATCAGCTAAAAGGCAGACTTCTATTACAACAGATGTTTCTCCGAATGTTTGACACTGCCCATTAACTCACCCTTTAATTTTAATTGCTTAACTAATGGCTATGTTCAAGGTTAAATGAGTTTAAATCTTCATTCTTCTCTTGTGCCGCCTAATATAAAGATACCATTCAACCTAACAGGAAAAAGGGCAGGAGAAGGAACCAAACCAAGTATCATCTTTGACAGGATACAAACAAGTGGCCAGTTAATCTTCCATGCACCTGCCTGCACGTAGGCACAACACTCAGACCCGGTTTCCTCTAAAGCAGAAGAACAGTGGAAGGATCCCTCAGGCTGAAGGTGTCTGTGGGGTTGCAAAGACAAGCTGGACCTGGGACTGCCATCAGGAAAGAGGTGACATGGGGCAAGCATCCTTCCTGAAGCCAAACAGAGAGGAGGTGCCTGTTCAGGGAGGTAGGAAACATTTATTTCAAACACACTGTTTAGGTAGCCTCCAAACTGAGAACGTGACTTATGTAATATAGGTTTGTAAGTCATGGCAGGGTGGCCCGGCACAGTGCTCTTATGCTGGCTCCTATAAACATTGATTGCCCACCTGAAAAGCAGAGTTTGCTGGCTGAGCTGGGAAGGACATCCTGAGGAAGAGGAGAGCTTCACCTCCCTACTGGGGACAGCAGGGAGCAATTCATCTCTCAAAGGATACAACCCTGAAGAAGTGCTGGGCTGCAGGGCAGAGGACATGGTCTTTGCCTTACTGCTGCCATTGCATCCTTCTGGCTGATTTCTCCACTCATTCTGTTCCAGGCGGGACTATGCAGCTGGTGTTTGGCATCTTAGCATGATCACAAACACACAAATTTCTGCAGCGTGTGTAGCTACACTCTTGCTAGCTGCCAAGCCAGTAAATACCACGCATTTTAGCTCTACAACTTGGTATCCCCCAGGAATGAACAATGTAGGTGCTACTAATGCCACAGAAAGAAATGTGCCCCTGTCCCCTCACTGCTCCCCCACTGCAGGCACTAGGATGTCACCACAGCAATACCCACCTTCGCTGCCAGGATCTGTCCCCTCAAGTCACACTAGAAGAAAACATAAGGATGAACCTTGGAGAGGCCACATCGCCACACAAGGGGCTTTTCCTTGGCTCAGGCAGGCTCAAAGACACCCTTTGGCATCACATCTGTTGACATAACTCAAGAAAATATTGCATCATTTTTATAGGAGGGCCCATGGATTTAGTTTGGATAGTTCAGATCTGCCCTCCAAAAATAAATTACCAGTACCAGTGGGAATGATGGAAGAGGCAGGACCAGGGCCAGCCTTCCCCGGACCAGGGAGCAGCAGCATCACAGCACCCTCAGCCCAGGAGAGGGACTGGGCACACACAGTCAAGGAAAACACTTTTTATTCTCTGTCTTACCCCACTAAGGACATGAGGGAAGGAAAGAGGAAGCAGACAGGAGGATAAGGGTGATTTTTTTTCAACATAGATGAGAAAAGGAAGCACATCTCCTTCCTTTCTGGCTTGCTTTCCTTCTTTTTGTCCCTCTTTCAAGAGGTGAAGGAGCAGAGATTAATACACACCATTCTCCTTGTTGTTTTCTCCCTTCAAGACACATTGATCCAGATACTTCTGGCCTGTTTTGTGAGCAATTTGGAGACCAAGAGGTGAGAAGACTCCATGCTAAGGGCTACAGGAGCACAGGGCCCAATCTCTGCTTTGCTGGTGTTGACCTAGCTCAATTCAGCCATTACAGCCAAAGAAGGCTCTTAACACTATGTTGCTACTATGATTTTGTGAAAAGCCTTTGGTTACACTCCTTGATTAGATGCAGGAAACCTAATCCCCACTTTTTGTCCTGGAAACATTCAAGGTCAGGTTGGATGGGGCTCTGATCTCGTGGAAGATGCCCCAGCTCATTGCAGGAGGGCTGGTCTGAACGATCTTTAAAGGTCCCTTCCAACCCAAACTATTCTGATTTAGTGATTTACCGAGGCGGTTATAACCAGTTGCCTCACTGCCATTATGCATTACCCACCACTGCCATCATGACCTAGAGCATGCTTAGGTCTAGTTGTCCATATGAGAAGAGGGAAAAACATAACAGACATCAGCCTGTCCCCTGTTGCCACAACCAGCATTACACCCCAGCTCTTAAGATCATGGTTAAACACAGTTAAACATCCCTCCAGGTCCCAGGGACAGATTAAACAGAGAAGAAAAGATGCTCCCTCCTTCCTGTCAGTGTCTCCTCCACCCCAAAAAGGGGATGAGGAGAGACAGCTGAAAACCTGCAACCTTCCAGTTTCAGATGAAGTAGGAATGTTTCCCAGCCTTTCTTCCCAGCTAAGCAATTATAAATTGGAACAAACCTCTTTAGTTTAGTTTCTAAACTGAAAAGTTCCTAGGTTTTTTTTTTTTTTTAAATTGGTGGGTTTTTTTCCCCAGGCAGGCTCACGAGGACATCCACTCATTTGATTTTGGCTCCAGCTCAGCAGCGTTCAGTAGTGACAACCATCAATCCTGCCAGACAACCGATGGCACAGACTGCTAGGAGTGGGCGATCTCAATTTTTTGCAGCTACACTGCGCTTTGCGTGGCAGTTCAATGCTAGCTGGCAGCTAGCCAGGCCTTCAGCATCCTCCTCCCACCCGGAAAGGTGTCTCTGCAGAGCAAGGTGCGGGGCTGCATGATGGCTGCCAAGACCACAGCATGAACCGTGCCAGTCCTGCAAACAGACTTCGGATCACAGAACTGTTAATCCTACACATTTCGGTGTCACAAAGTTCACCAGGGAGATCTTTTTCTCCCACCCACCAAGTTCAGCCTGAGCAGTATTAAGTTTAATTTTATGGATGGTTCAGTGCAGCCCAATTTTTGGCAGAAAAGAAGAAGGTTGCACCGAGCACTGGCAATGTCAATGTCCGGCTACTGGTTTACCCCTACTCTATGGCGAATATCAGATTTCTGAGTACAGAAGTGAGGATTTCATTCTTTGTTCTTGAACTCACTCTTTCCATCCCAGGGGCCAGTGGAATGTAATCTCTCCAGATGCCAGCACCTCTTAGGAAATTGTAATATAGCAGCTATGCACTATAAGTGGCTTATTCATACATGGAGAAAAGAATAGCAATATCCTTGGGGGACGGTTTGGAAACGATGCGCAGTGACACAATCCCAGGGACAGGCGGGATTTACTTCAGTTGAGGATCTGTCCCCAAAATGCAATCATTTTCAAGAGAAGCAGCAGGGCTGGTGTTTCATATTTTGCTCTTGGTTTGTTTAAAGTCTTTTAAAGTCTTGCTGTCTAAAACCACCAGTGCTTCCTTCCCAGGGAGGGAGGCAATGCTTTTAGGGTTACTGTAAATAATCAGAGCCAGAACAATCGGCTGAGTAAATTATCCTGTCTGCTGACACTAACAGACTCCACCGAGCTACTGGGAACCTGATCAGCATTTTTTTCCCCCTCTTGCTACTATTAATATAAAATAAAGGTTTGCTGAAAGTCCCTCTCTGAAACAAAGCGAAAGAAATGCCTCATGGAGAGCAATTCCAAGGAGCATTCTCAAAGCTCTCATTGACCAACTCCGAATTAAGAGGTTTGTCGAGAAGAAAAAGCAGGCAGGAGAACAAGGGAGCCTGAAGAGCCAACTGACAGATTACCACACGACAAAGCTAAAAGGGAACTCCAAACCCTGCCAGCGCGGCTGCCCGCAGAGCCTGCCAAGAGCCAGATGCTGCCGTGGGGATAATATCCTCCAGGGCTGGGGAAAAAGGCGCTTCTCAGCCTACTGAGCCAAGGACAAGGGGATGGATGGAGGGGCAGCTGTGCACCCCAAGCCCATCACATCTATAAAAAAAAGCCTGGAGAGGGGCATCAGCAGGTCTCTCTGGAAAAAAAAAAAAAGGGGGGGGGGGGGGAAGTCTGCTTCTTACCCTGAAACTGCTTTTGAAAAAAAAAGAAAGAGCTGCAAAAAAAAATTCTGAGTCCTTCTGGGTCGTGTCTTTCCTCTGTATGCAAAGCAAACCACCACTTGCAGCAGGGGGGATAGCAAACAGGTCAGGCAGGGGAAGAAATGACACATAAGCAAGTGAGTAACCAACACACTTTGCAGAATTAGGAACCAAACTGCACATATTCGTGGGTTCAGCTCTCACCCCACTCCAAGCAAATTTTTATTAGTAACCAGCTCCAATGGTTCTGCAGCAAGATTATGCTGAGGAAAGGGCAAGTCAACACTGACACCCCGATGTTAACATTACCCTTGAATGGAAGCAGCATAAATACAAAATATTTGTTTCACTGCTACTGGGCAACATCTGTTCCCAATGTCTTAGTCTCTGCTCTCCCTCCCTCAGGGTTTCAAAGTACACAAGGAAGAGGGAGAGGCTCGCAGGTAGCCGGCACTGTTGTGCCCACTTGGAAGTTGTGCAACATCAGAGCCCATTTGACAGCCTTCACATGGGCAAAAGTCAGCACCGCTGCACTGGAGTTTGCTCCACTGGGGCAGAGCTTTGCAGGGTACAGCTGATGAACCAGATGCTTTCTCTAGAAGGCATATGATATTTTCTGCAATTCAGTACCTCCATGAGCGAAAATCAATGGGGATGGCAAACCTGAGGACCTTCACCTGAAAGGCTGTAAAACTAATACTTCTCTTAACAGATTATTTACAAAAAAAAAAAGAAGCCCCAAACAACTACAAACAAACTTTTACAAGAATCCTATTTTAAACTCATATTTTAAAACCCACCAAATCAGCAGGCTTTGGCTGCAGTGACAAAATCCAGCAATGCAGCAAGAGCTCTCACTATATCTATTTTTCTTCCACAGTACCCTTTAGCACCACACAGTTGTAAAAGCTAAGGGAGTTTGTGTCAGGTCATGATGCAGAGACAGGCTCTCCCAGGGAAACTCCCAGCACTGACATTTTAGCAACAAGGCTTTGAGATATGTCAACTTGAGAGGAGAATTGAGAGATCCAGATATCATGACCGTGCATAAGATCATCCTGGGGGACCAATTCAAGTTTTGTAGTTACATTTCCAATACCTCCCTGCACTCCCCTGTGCTCCAGCAACTGCACACAGCCACATCACATACCCTGAAGACCTGGTAAACAGAGAAAAACACACATAAAAAGGCACATTTGGAAAAAATTTCCAAGATAAATCTCCTACATTTCCTTATTCTGAAAGCTGTTGACATTTTTTGTTGGATTTGAAATAAATGAAGCAAAAACTTCTGATTTGAAAGTGAATAATAAAGTATTGTAAGAACTAACCAGTATGCTACTGGAGGCACAGTGAAACACTGCAAGAAACTCACTGTGCTCATACTGCAATTCAGAGTAGTGTTCAGTAAGTTTGGGCATCTTTTGATGTTTGCAAATACCGTAGAACAAAGTGTTGTCTGATCTTTTAAATTCTAGTTTTACAAGCAGCAAGGCTGAAAAAAGCTGAGCCAAATAAAACCGGTGGCTTTTGTTGTTGAAAGTCTTGGGTGACTTTTTAGCCTAATTTTAGGGGTAACAAGAGTTTCTGATTCTGCTGATGCTGAGGAGTTAAACGCAACACTCAGGTTGTATCGTAGTTTCTCTGCCCCAACGGAACTCGGTGCTACGGGGAGCCACAGCACCTCTGTCCAGTCAGCACCACCACCAAGAAGCAGCAGCACTATTACCATGATTTTAAGGTGAGGCCATGCCCAGAGCCTTGTAATTTGTTCCAAAAACCAATCACTCCTTTTGTGTTCAAGTCTGCAGTCCCCGATTCCTCCCTCCTCACACTGTCCTCATCTTGTGGGTGCAGACCCTGGCTCACCTCTTCACTGCCTCTTTGGATGAGCCTTACCTGTGCAAGAGGGGATGAAGAACCACCTGCAGACACTGCTGGATGTGCTCTAGCCAACAAGGCATTAGCCAGGGTTGGGAACAGCATGTTCAAGGTCCCAAAAGGCTGTGAAAGCCTGAAGGTCTGCCTGCATCCCTCCTGGGTAAGTGCGGCCACCCCTGGGTTATTGTACCAAAGGGCACACCACTGACTCCAGCTTTTTTCCTTACTCATCTTTGAGAAGGTCCTGACGAAACAACATTGGTGCTTGAGACTGTGCCACCTCTGGATATGTGGAGCTGAACAGCTTTCAGTGCTCCAGTTTCGTAACACTGAAACTAGGACTAAGTGGCAACCAAGCAGCTCAGCAGAGCTCCCTCAAACCTGCTCCCCAGCTAGAGCAAAACTCAACCCCCTGGGTAAACTTGAGTTTAAACAAATTTTCCACACTCCCTCAGAGGCATGGAGATGAAAGTTTGTCTCACAGGTGTAGAAGCACCACCAGGAGACAAAGTGCTGCCTAGACCAGGGGACAACAACAGCGAGCAGGCATTAATCCCTCTGCACCCTTCCACCAGCACAGAGCAGAGATACAGGTACCTGCAGCACCAGGTCTCTCAGACCAAGTGTTTCCTGACAGTCCTCCAGCAAGACTGGACCCTTTCCCCTCCAGCAGTGAGTTTCTCCACTGTATGCTCAACTTACATTGGCTGAAGTGCTCAGCCCTTACAGGGCAAAGTGCAGGAAGGGCCGTCATGTTCATTAGCTCATTCACTTACCAACACCACCACAGGCTACACTGTCCTGCACTGATACGGCTGCAGTCTAATGGGTCTCACAATAAGCTGTGGTGTAGCCTGGCCCCCAGCTCCCTTTTCCTAGCATGATGTATCATTGGTTTCATTAGTAAGAGTCTAATTGTGTTATTTCTGAAGTCAGAACTGGAGATTCATTTTGAAGGCTACAAAAAAGGGAAGACAACCACATTTGGTTTCTGTTGGGTTTTTGGGGGTTTTGTTTTGGGTTTGGGTTTTTTTGGTTGGTTGGGTTTTTTGTTGTTGTTTTGGTTTTGTCTTTTGGGTTTTGTTTGTTTGATTTTGGTTTTGGTTTTTTTTTTTTTTTTTTTTCCTCTAAAGACATCAGTTATGTTCATTAAAAGGAGACTAAAATTCTACCTTCAGCAAAAGCCTAAGACAAGACACAGGAGAACACAGCCTACTTTTGGCCAAGCACATGTAGCTCCCGAAAAGTTTCCCGAAGAACAAACATAGCACCGATATCTTAACCTTGTACATTTTACAGAAGTCACTTCTGCATGTGTTACCCAATGGTGCATTTCTCATGCTGCCCACCTACAGATAGCAGCTTACACCCTGGGGCCTCCTGTATCTTTACTGCCATGCAATAGAACATCTAGGGGGCTTTAGAACAATCTCATTCTGCAGCTTGACTGCTTTGCCCCAGACTCTGCATCCAGGTCTAGTTTATAATTTAGATCAGTTCACCACATATGCCCATCTTTGCAGTTTAGTCATCACACTGCCAGTAGAACTTCCCTCCTTATCCACCTGGAAAGGCAAAAACATCAGAGCATATGACCTGGGTTAGACATTAGCGGGGAGAAGAAAAGCTTTCCAGGCTAAAGAACAGGTGGACACAATGACAGATTGCCTGAGGAGGTTCCCACAAGTAGGCTAGAAACATATTTGTCAGGTAAAACTAACATTGAGTTCACCCTGCCAAGGAGCAGGACAGACCAGATGCCCAGACAAGATCTCTTCCTGTCCTCTTCCAAGCATTTTGTGTGTTCTTTGACAGCAGCAGGGTGGAAGGGTTTGCTTACAAAACACTTACAGAAACAAAACTGTTAGACGTTTAAGAGCATCTCTAAGGAAATGATTCAAAGGAAACCAGCCTCTTCTGACAGCTGACATCAGAAGGGTTGAAATCCTAATCACTGTGATTACTCATAGTCTTCCAAAACTAAGATATTTTTATTTAATTTACAAAGACAAGGAGATAGAAGCTTCCACTTCTCCAAATGTCACTGGCCTTCCATAAAATAAAGATAGCTTCTGATACCTGAGCAATGTTGCAACCCATTCCTGGTCCTTGTTCAGCACTCATTGCCATAATCTATTGCACAGATGTGATGGATTTTTGAACACAAGATCTATTATGTTTCCTGCCAGAGGCTCAAATGTGCGCAGGCTTTCAAAGCACCTTGCCAGGTAGTTACTTTTTACACTGACTCACTGTTTGCCGGCAGTCGCTGCCAAGCATTAGCTCGAGCCTTACCAATAGATTGGGAAGTCAGCACTGCTAATGAAATTCTTCCTATCATCGGAACGATCATCCTGCCCCCATCCTGAAGCAAAATTCAAGCAATCCTTACACTGAAGTACCTACCCAAGGTGAACGAGTGGAATTGTGATACCTGAGGCAGAATTGGCATCACCCTTTCTGCCCCCCTCTTGCACCCAGCCCAGCCCCACATCTGTTCTGCAAAATCCTGCTTGGACTGGAGCTACCTTATTCTCCCACTTTGGAGACTCTGTATATTTACACTTGTGCTTTTGAGTCCAATATCTCTCAGGGTGACCTTGGGAATGAAGATGGCACTGTCTTGTTCCCATCTTGTGCCAGCCACGAAGGCTAGCACCTGCCAAGTGCCAGCCAGACACTGCGGAACATCACAAAGTGCAAGGGAGGTTCTTCCCTTCTACAGCCAAAGCCAAAACAGCCATTTGATAATTAACCATCCGGATCAAGCCAGACGAGCCACGATGATGAAGGCAAAGATGGCTGGACTCCCCCACACAACCTGCGCCCCATGGGGTAGCTGGGAAGAGGTTAGGGGCTGACCCTAGACCTCACTTGCAGACACAGTGGCAGATGTGCTGGGCTTCCCCATGGTCTCCCCCTTGCCTGGCAGATGCTGGCCTCTCTGGGAAAGCGCTAAATGGATTCTGCTGAATCACTGCAGCAGATGGTTTGTAACACCACCTGGATAGCACAGGAGAAAAAAAAAAAAAAAGAAAGAAAAAAAAAAAAAAAAAAAAAAAAAAAAATAGATAAGGAAG
>JAAGNO010028365.1:0-14247 GCA_033439905.1 Ceryle rudis | reverse complement strand
TCCTCCTGCGGACAGGTGGGGGCCCGCCGCGGCGGCGGGAAGGGCCGCGCCCTACCGGCCCTCGGGCCCCCTGTTCAGCCTCCGCGGGGGAGAGCGGGCGGGAGAGGGAGGAGTGCGGGCCAGGGCAGCGCTGTGAGCCCGGTCGCTGAGGGAAGGGTGCCCGGCTCGGCACTGGATGTTGTGCAGCAAGGTGGCGTGGAAGCGTCGGAGTGCCTGTAGGAGCTTCCCTGGAGCCCAGCACCGGGCTGAGTAAAACCTACACTTAAAGTAGGAGTCGGCAGCACCCATCTGCGCTCAGCTGTGAGGCTGTGCGGGTGTAGCAGCCCAGACCTGAGTCCTGCCCCGTGTGCAGTCATCTTGGGGAAAGCCTCTTCTGTGGAGTGAAAGAGCTGTCACATAAAATCATCCATTTGTTCTTTTATTTTAATAGTACTGCTCGGTGTTATGGCCTCGCTTTGTTCTCTAAACGGTATGATGCACCCCAGACAATGCAACTTGATGTCAGTCTCTTTTTTTCACCTCCTTCATTTCAGTGACAAACTTGGAAACTGGCAGAAGCACTCCAGGAGTAAAGATGTTTTTTGGCCATGAAATAGTCAATGGTGAGGCTTTTCTTACCACGTATTGGGGCACAGGGATCATGGCCACTCCTAGTTCAGCATTCTAAATTCTTTTTCTTTGGTCACTCTATGAGTTCTGCAGTTGCACATATTTTTTTTTTTTTTTTCTGGAATCAGTAGGAATGAGAATGATGTATAAAATCACACAGCTTTTAGTCCCCATTCATCTATCAGTGAAATAGTAATTCCCCATTTTGTGAAAGTCTTGTAACTGCATTAAAGCTTATTAGTTAAATGAATAAGTAAGACCACCAATGAAAGTAACCCCTTCTGAAGGTGATCAGTTGAGTTGTGTGCCCCCTGCTTATGTCTTGAAGGCAAATTACGTTCATTGTGCATGTTCTTTCTTACATATGCAAGACTTTCACTAATGGATTTGGCTGGGAAGTTAAATTGCTTAAAGTTCTAGTTGGATTCACTTTTACTTGCACAGGCAAAACCATTTCTATTAAATGGTTTGTTTATTTGCACTTCTTTTTGTGATTCGCTAGTCATAAGAATATGGGATTTTTTAAGGAAAACATTTCTAGTGTTTAAAGGTACTGTGCATTTCTACTGGCATCTGCATTGCTTTGAGGACAAGGAGCAAAGTGCGAAGGGAAAATAGCTAGAAGGCAGCTATTGGACTTGCCAAGTGATTAACTGACTCCACTCTGCCTTTTTCCTTGTACCCTCTTTATTGTATATGTAACAGTCTACAAACTAAGTAGTTGTAGTTCAGTACCGAGTGGTTTTGGTGGGATGCTAGGCCATTCATTAAATGCTTGAGTTCTGAAATACACCTTATCTAGGCTACCAATGTAAGTTATTTTATATGATTTTGTACGTCAGAGTGAATTTGAAATTATTTAAACTATACTTTGAGTTCAGTTTCATTTTTTTGCATGTATGGCCATGTCCTATAATCATTAGTGTTGATTATCATTCTTTTGGGGGGAGATAACAAGTGGTAAAAAGTTGCTTGTTGTCACTAGAGTATAAGTTGTTTGTTTCTATTTCAGTGGAATTGATGGATCAACCAGATTCAGGGAAGGGAACAGCAATGCTCTCTGAGTACGTTGAAATGTTTTCTTCCTTGCACAGTAGGGGGGGGGACGACACCTCGCTAGGGGACCCACCACTTACATTTAGTATAATACTGATGTTCAGACTCAGCTGTGCCAAGTTGGTATTTCTCTGCTCTAAAGAGGTGAACAGGGTGCTGAGGGGAAGACATCCACTGTGTTCTTTCAAGCTACTGTTTATAATTTCTCTCTTTTTTATTTCTTTCCTTCCTACTGGTGTTCCTAGGTGGAAGGATTTGCTTTGTTTGTTTCCTTGTGAGCTTGTGGTTTCAGGGAGGATTTCCCATAAGCATTTCTTTTGTGGTGGAACAGTTTCAGGACAATTACACAGGAAAGGTTAGGTTTATACAGATACTCTCAAAACATATAAAAATGTGACTTTGGGAAGCTGGTAAAAATATGTTTCAGACTTCTGCAGACCTATGCTCCTAGAGGGCTTTGTTTTGAGTCTTCTCACAAGACCACATTTGAATAGTTTATTCTTAAGAGAAGTAGGAACGAAAGGGTGTGTACTGCACAGTCCTTAAAATATCGTTAAAAAGCACATAAATGGTGATTAGCAGCATCCTTCTTGCTGCTGTCTTGTCTTCTTTCTCCCTGTTAAGTAGGTCTATGCTCACACATCCTTGAATATGTTCACCTCAATAGCAGATTCCTGCGTTAATCCTTTAAATGTACAATTTTAGATACAAGATTCTTCGGCTACATCTAAAGTCTGATCAGAAAGGGTTTTTTTTTAATGTTTTATTCTATTAAGATAGATATACATGACTGGAGGATTGTAATCATAATGGGATGTTTTTAGCAATATAAGGAAATTTATACTAATAAGGCTGTCACGGTTTAACCCCAGCCAGCAACTAAGTACCACACGGATGCTCACTCCTCCCCCCCCAGTGGGAGGAGGATGACAGTCAGGGGAAAAAAATGTAAAACTTGTGGATTGAGATGAGTTTAATAACTAAAATGCAGTAATAGCAATAATAATAAAAAACTTAATAATATTAATTGTGATGGTAAGGAATATAACGAAAAGAGGGATAAATAAACCCCAAGAAAAGACAAGTGATGCAGAATGCAGTCGCACACCACCCACTGACCAATGCCCCAGCAGTGATCTGCCCTCCTGGCCAACTTCCCTCAGTTTATGTACTGGGCGTGACATTCTGTGGTATGGACCCTTTGGCTAGTTCAGATCAGCTGTCCTGGCCATGTTCCCTCCCAGCTTCTTGTGCACCTGCTCACTGGCAGAGCACGGGAAAGTAGAAAAGCTTAACTCAGGATAAGGGCTACTGAGCAACAACTAAAACATCAGTGTGTTACCAGCATTGTTCTCACACTAAATCTGAACCACAGCACTGTACCTGCTACTAGGAGGAAAATTGACTCGATCCCAGCCAAAACCAGGACACAGTCATATTTCCCACTGAAGTATTCTTGACCTCAGACTGTGCTGTCATAGAAATCATGTGACATCTTTCAGACACTTGAACATTTGATATTTTTTTGGTCCTGACATGGTACCATTTGATATGATTTAATAACTTCCATTTGATTACAGTGAAGTTTCAGTGGCTATAACTGTTTTATGTATTGGTAAGCTTTTAAAATCGCCTTCCAGCTACAGTAACTAACAAACGGATCAAATGTTACTGATTCAGTGTTAAGGCTTACAGAGGTTTAAATTCCATGTGCTCAGGTCAGATTCTTTGCTCTTTGTATTTTGAGCTTTTTCTTCCCTTGAAACTGTTGTTGACCTTTGTAGTGAACATCTGTTCAGGTTCTGCTTTGACCTTTGCTTTCAGAATAGATGTGAAATTTTATCTGAAATAAAGGCCCTCTTGTGCAAAATAAACTTCTTGTTGGGTAGCTTCAAGATCTTCTTTAAAAAACACGAGCATTGGATTAGGAGGTCACATGCAGTGGTTCATTGTCTGGACACAGGTAGATGACATTGGATGAAATAATTTTCTTTATTAAAATGTCCATGCTGGTGGAATGTAATGTTTTGACTTCTGTGCTATGCGTGGTTGCCTTGCTTGTGCAGGTACACTTCAGCTGTTAAATGGAACAAACAAGCTGACCCAGGACCAGCAGATTGTGGCCCATGGAGTTCTCCTTTCAATTCTCTAAAGAGCCAGCGCAGAGCCTCAACTAGGTTAAAATACTCCTCAGGTAATGTGGATGTTAGTCAGGCAACATAGTTTTTCTTTGTCTGACAATATGCTTTCTGCAAAGGCTGTTGATCTCTTGGTTTGCCTGTATCAGAACAGGATGTATTCTGAGAGAACAATGGTCACAGAAAGATAGGTACAGAGCTCATTATCTGCAGACATGCTCTGTGCCTGCAGATATGGTCATGACATCAGAAGGAAACTCATCTGCTTTCCAGAATGTTTATCCTGTAGCTCTCATCAACTGTAAAAGTCTCTGAGCAGCACAACTTATCTTTTGGAGAAATCAAAGTGCTTCATTCAGAGAGCATTCCTCTCTGGTGATTGTTTTAATCTTCTACTTATTCCTGAAATGTACGTGATACGATGGATAACTCAAAGCTCAATCAGCCTATTGCTCTTTGGTTGTGTGCTAGCTGTCGCTTGCACTGATTTGGTTGTGTGGTTCCTGCCGTATACACATATACAGGCAGAGATCCAAAATGTGATCACCTCATTCTGTTCTCACAGAGCCATGATGAGAGTGCAACCCCTGTACAGGCTGAGGGAAGATTAGCTTGCATTTACCTGGACAGTGCGGGAGAAAATGAGCAAGGCTTAGTGTGATCTGAGAGAGCCTTTAAAATTTTGGTTTTATGATCTTTCAATTGACTATTACTTTAGAGTTTAGAAGATTGCCCTTGTGTTGTCATGGATGCATATTACTAACATTTACATCTTGCTTAAAGAGAAGGGAGAATCTTTAAGAGAATTCTTCTTTACCTGTTCATTTGACATTGTTAAGCAGATGTTAAAAATATGGTTTGAATTCTCCTTGCCCTGTTGATCACTTATCTGTCCACATTTTGTGGTGTCACTGTCTGTTAGTTTTGTTTTTTGTTACTATCTTTATCCTTTCCTGGACGTGCCTGGGAATTAGGGTGCTATTCTTTTTTTAATGGAGATAATTTTTTAACTGAAACCTTTTTGTTTCCTTTAGTTTTTGTTGTTATGATGCATAACACTGCAACTCACTTCTAAATAGACATTTTTTCTGTCGAAGACCAGAATTTTGGGTCACACTGTAGACTACACATCTGAATCAGACAGTTCAGTGTGATCTCTTGGTTTGTTCAGGAAGAAGAGAGGGAGAAACTGAACAGCTAAAGCACAAAAGTAATGTGGTTATACAACTGAAATACTTACCTTGTGCAAAGTTCATTCAAGTAGAGGAAGTGTCTAATTTTGGGTTTTTTTTTTTCTTTCTTTCTTTTAGAGAAGAAGGAAGAAGAAAATGTTGAGTACACAGTTGTTGACTGTTTCCAGGAGAAATTTGGCCCAGCAGTATGTACTAATGACATGCAGCCTATGTGACTTCTAAGCCTGTCTCGTTCTAATCATCAGTAGATCCATGAGGCAGCAGGATTGTGAGCACTGCTTCATGACATACTGGAAACACTTTTGCAGATTAGTGACATTTGAGTAATAGGTAGTAACTGCCTTCTTTAAATCAAGTAGAAATGGTATCTCTGGTGGCATCAAAGTATATTTGAAGTGTGGATATATGCAGGGAAAAAGTGCTGTGCATCTGAGGTTTGCAGTGGGTGCATGTGAATGTGTATCAGCGTGTGGTCGCTGCTGTGTTCAGACTCTGTGTCGCTAGTAACGGAGGTGAAGGGTCAGTATTACTATGTAGTGAACAGTTGTTTTGTTTAGGAAAGCAACAGCATGAAGATTTGTTGGCCTTTAGAGAGGGAATAGATTGTGTTGGTTTTGTAGGTGCTTGGAACTCCAGACATGCCTGGACATTTTTCTCCTAAATCGAGTATAATAACATAAGCAGACTGGATAGAAAGGCTTTTGTTGAGAACTTGGAACCAGTGATAGATTTATTATTAAATTTAATAGAATGTTTAAAATACTGAATTAGATCAGTAATACTGTAGGTCCTCCAGGCCATTTCATCTTGCAGTAACATAAGTTGGGATTTGGGCTATTATGGTAAAGCTCTTGCAGATACAGAGGAAAAAGTTCTTCCCCAGGGGAAGAGACTCCCTGCTTAGAGAGGAATCCAAATGTTGATCAAAAAAAAAAAAAGCTGTCTTTTTTGTTTCTTTGTTTTTGTTTATGCCTTCTACTCTTGCATTACATGTGCACTACAGGTTGCTTTATATTAATTGTCTGAAAACCTTTTGTGTCTGAGAAGAGTAATGGGTTTTCTTTTATGCCTTAGAAAATAAGTTCTTTTTATCTGAAATGAATCCTTTTTTTTTTAATGTGATCTTAAAGAAGTTCCCTAAACCTACTTAAGAGAATTTCTTGGGAGAATATCGTGGGAGTCTATATTCTTTAGTTATCCCTAATCTCTGCTAAATCTGTCATTGATGTTTCTAGTTGTGGAATTTCCAGCTGTTTATCTGTAACTGAACTGTTACTACGTCTGCTTCTCTTGGGTCACTATGTATCTGAGTTTCACTATGGGTTTGATCTGTATTTACCTTCTTAAATATAGATTATAGATCATGACCAGAAAAATAGTTTAGTATTTTTCCCTCTGCCTATCATTCTCTTACACTATTTATTTTATCTTTTTTTTTTTCCATTAGGTGCTGCACCTAAAAAAGGAGTGTGTTGTCAGTATAGCAGGAGAAGGTGTTAATTTATGTCGCCATGGAAAACTCTCATGGCTTGAGGTAAGAGGCAGATAACTTCCCAAAATGTGCCGCTAAACAAAGGCATAACTGAGAAACATTTGGGGATTAGCCTGTGTTTGACACTTAATTATGTAACTGTTTTTGATAAGGGATATGATGTTCTTCAAGACAGATCAGGTATTTTTATAAAAGACCTGTTATGGGAAGAATAATGCCATTATAAGGCAGTATAATAATTACTACATTTTTATATAACATATGCATTTGTAACATATTTGGTTTGCCATGTTTACGTATTTGTATACAGGTAGAGGTATTACACTAGTACAGCTGTTACCTATTGAAAAACTGCAAGACCTAATCACAATGCCAATATAATTGAAGGAGTAAAATCCATCTAAAGATGATAATTAGCTGTGATATTATCAATATCTGAAAAGGGAGGAACAGAAAGGAGAATAACTTAATATGTTAGCTCAAAATCATCTTAGTTTAATTTTAAATAGATTTAAAAGTGAGTGTGTTTATCCAAAGCAAAAACTTGTGTGGGAGTTCATGCTTCAAACATAACTCATTTATGCAGAAGTAAGCATCCACAAAATGTTTCCTTTGGTATGGTTAAATTGCTTTCAAATAACAGCCTGTGTTAAACCATTATGAATTTGAACACAGGCAAAACCTAAATTTTATATCCTGTTTGAAATGCTAGGATGGAAAATGATGACCTTTGTTTCTTTGGTAGTGGTCTTTGACGATGAAAGGAATGTCATGGGCACAAGAATTTTGTTGGAAGTGGTTCTTTAGAAAGGTCACCATAATAGGTGCAGGAATTTAAGTACTGTGCATGGAGTTTGCTCTTGATATGTCTCAAAACACTGTATTTAACTGTGTATAGTAGACTACAGGGTCGTTCTTACTAATTATTATGAGAGTCTCTGAGCATCTCCAGAAAAACCAAGACTTGTTTCTGAAGTAGCATTAAGGAAACTAAACTTGCTCTCCTCAGCATAAGCCTGTACATAGGAGTTTATGGCCTATGGGCAACTGTGCACTCTCCCCTACTATCAAATCATTTGTTCTTCTATCCCTCACTCATTTTCTCTGCAACTGAATTTGTTGTAGATAGCAACAAAAAGCCACGTTTTTCTATTTGATATCTTCCTTCTGGGACCTCAGGCTTTCAAAAATGGATTACAAAGGGTGCTGGAAGATAAAAACATCTTGAAGGTAAGGGTACAGGGGGACATCTGTGGTGGCAGAGGTTGTTTACATATATAATGATATATAAGGCACCAAAAAAGTTGGATGCAAGTTTGTCTGACAGCTACTTCGTGCTTCAGGTCATGCATGACTGCCGCTGGATCTCAGACTGCCTCTTTCACCAGTATGGTGTCCTTCTCTTCAATGTCTTTGATACACAGGTACACTTCAAATTTCTGGTTGGGAACAAAAGCTTCAACAAGAGAAACTTCAGCCTTGTTCAGGGTGTTCTCTCAGGGAAGGTTTAACATTGCTAGAATGTGACAGGTGTTGAACCATGTAAATGTAGTTCTGGCTAAAAAGAACCCATCAGGCAAGGCTGATAGTGTTGTATAGAACCATTTTAAAAGGTAGTTAATATCTAATATTAGCTGCAAGTTAAATGTCTGGGGGCTTTTTTAAGACATATTAACTGATCGCTTATTAACTTGGTACAACCTGAGTCTGCTGTGACTTAAGCAGGAGCCAGGTCAGCCTGTGCTTTATATTCTTTGTTATTCTTTCTTCCCCTTTCAAAAGTATAAAAACAGATTCATGCTACAGGTGTCCAGCACTGGGAAGCACCTGCTAATAAAAGCTGTGGCAGAACTGAGAGAACAGGCCAGGTTACCACAAACCCCCTGCTTTTGCTGGTGCTAGCCCTGGTAGCTGTGGTAATGTTGTGTGACTAAGGCTATGATCTTTCATTATGGATATGTTATGCATAGTTATATATGATTTGTCCTTGCTATATACTGACTTCTCATGTAATAGATATGACTGCCTACAGTAACTCTTCTAAGCCCTAATCTAGGCTACGTAGTAAGCTTTATACAGCAAAGGTTTCTCTCAGTCCCTTTCTAATCTTAGTTTGAGTTTTTGCCCCTAAAAATTATTTTATTCCCTTACAGGTCAAGTATCAGTCAGTGTTAAATCTTGACTGCATGAAAAAAGTTGGGGTGAAAATTCCTGTCAGTGCTCCCAAATTGTACTGGTTAGATTATGTAACTGATGCAGTGGAAGTAACTGACCAGAACAATCCACTTTAGGGGCTGAGATGCACAGAATATTACACTCATTGTTCTGTTGTCTCGGTATGAGACGACACGCATGCTTTTCTTGCACTGATAGATCTCTTGGCTTAGGTTCAATTACTCTGATTCATTGACCTGAATCCTGCTTCTCATATAAGTAAAGTAGTGAAGTTGTCTGGTTTTGGCTACTCTGTAGTGTAACTGATATAGTGGAACTAAGCTGTCTTGTCTTTACTCCGTATTGCTAGAGCAAATAACCTGGAGATACCTCTGAGCAAACTTTCACAGATGCTTTTTGTGAAGCACTTCTTAGAGACAGCTTCCCAGTGTTGTTAAAATGCTGAATGGAGCAGGCTATGTGCACAAGTGAGACTCAGCTTAAAAAACACAGCAGTGGAATGAAAAACTCTGGTTTAGATGGGATCCTGCCTGCATAATTTGAAAAGTGTTATTTATCCCTGGTGGTTTTGCCTAGTTGCAGCAACTGTTTATCCCTTGCAGTAAGTAACCCAATATAATTAACACAACGTGTAGTGGATGGCAGCAAAACTTTCTGATGTTCACTTTCTTCCCCCTTGATGTTCTTACAGTATTTAAGCATCATCTGTTGCAGTAATTTTTAATGATAATGTTTGTGGAAGTCTGATATGGCTGTTTCACATTTGACTGCCCTGGGGGGGTGGTGTGTCTCTGTTGGGCTATAGCAACCCAAAAAGCTGTGTACTGAGCAGGCAACTGGCTGTTGTCAGTGCTTACATCCCTAACATTGCTTTCTGGGATGCTTCTATGCTGTATCATGAGGCTAGAGCATTCTCGTGCTCTGAAATCCCTTCCTATTGAAAAATGTTGTTTGCTGTCCTGGTTTTGGCTGGGATAGAGTCAGTTTTCCTCCTAGGAGCTGGTACTGTGCTTTGGTTTGGATTTAGTGTGAGAACAATGTTGGTAACACACTGATGTTTTAGTTGTTGCTAAGTAGACCTTATTATTGCCCTTAGTAGCCCTGAGTTAAGGCTTTTCCAGTTTCTTATGCTCTGCCAGTGAGCAGGTGCACAAGAAGCTGGGATGCAGCATGGCCAGGACAGCTGACCCGAACTAGCCAAAGGGATATTCCATACCACAGAACGTCATGCCCAGCATTTAAACTGGGGGGAGGTGGCCAGGAGGGGCAGATCACTGCTGGGCCATTGGTCAGCAGGTGGTAAGCAATTGCACTGTGCATCACTTGTCTTTTCTTGGGGTTTATTTATCCCTCTTTTTGATATTTTCATCACAATGAGAGAATAGAGTATAGTCATTAATGAAAAGGAAGGTTACTCTAGAGTTAGTATGAAATGACTGACACTAGGGGTCAGATTCAAAGCCCACTGACCCCAAAGCAAATGTCACTCTTCTTCTGCCTTGCTTTTATCTCTTTAAACCTCAAGATACAAATGTTTCTTATTATCAGACTGAACACTTAAAGATTATAATCCATTCAGCAAAATTAAAGAGAAATACTGCAATGAAGATAAGTAAAAAAAAAAAAAACCCAAACAAAAATCATCTTCCTAGTATTATTTATCTATAGTTCTAATAATATTTACATAAAGAACTGAAGAATGGAATTTTAGAGACACATTTCTTATTATTTATATTTTATTTCATTTTAGTTATTAAGCTGTTCTTATCTCGCCCTATGAATTTACTCTGTTTTTTAAATTCACCTCCCCATCCCACTGTGAGGAGGAAGGATTCAGGGAGCGGCTGCATGGTGCTTAGTTGGGATTAAACCACAACAGTTGCATATCTGTGTATTACCAAAGGAAATAATACAATTCTTCCTAGAGGTGAGTGCTGCAAGAATAAGAAAATCTGACAGCTTGACACTTCCCGTAAGACAGAGGTCTATGCGAGGTCTAATCATAAAATGTACAAGCAAAGAAGTCACTGCTGCTAGCTGGTTCCCCAGATCAATTCACACACACTACTTTTAGCGTGTCAGTTTTTCTGTCCTTGGATCCAAGCTATTAGGATACAATGATACAATGGACAAAGATTTTCACAGTGGAAGCTAAAAGTTTGTTTACATTGTGGGTGAGTTTATTCTGTAGCCTTGTTCATTCATATTAAACTTTTTATAAATATTGATGACACAGATGCTTTTATTGTTGTTTAAATATTTAATTGATTTTTTTAATAGAAACTGTCTCTCTAACTATCTAGAAGAATGGAATATATTTCCATAGATATGAACATCATCTTTGTTTCGATTTTGAGTAGAAGCAACCAATTGCTTGAGGAGGTCTTTCCTGACGTTCCTTTTCATCTGTGTTTGGTCACTGAGAGCAAAAAGCCAGAGGAAAGGTTTTAGTGGTCAGAAGTACAAGACAAAGTTCAGTAATGAGTGATGGAAACTCCATCTTTCCTGGTGATTTGTGCTTATAATCCAGTGAAGGTCAGTTTTACCTGGATCTTCTCCATTCTCATCTCTTCAGTGAACTCATCAGTTTGAGTTGTTGCAGTTCCTTTCTGCAGGTATGGTTTTTGCTATTTTTCAGCTGGTGGTTGTAGTCTTCTTTGGACTGCAGCAATCTAGTCAGCCTAGCACAAATGTAGGCAGTCCTAGATTGTCTGTCCTACCTCGTTACATAGGAGGTCTGACATTTCTTTAGTCCAGGATTGCTTGTTCTACTTTTGGTGCTCTAATGTTTTGCATTTTCTTCATAATACCTTAATACAATCTTTTATTTCTTGGAAATTCAGGAAATGGATTGGCTTGGCACTTTTTTTCTGGTAGGCTTAGCGAACACATGGCTTCTCTCCCAGAGAAGGTGGGAGATAGCTATTTAGCTGATGCCTTAGAGGCAGCTTTAGTCATTACTAAATCTTACCAGTTTGTTTGCCTTTGCTGTTCAACAGGAAGAGGTTATTTTTTAATTTTTTCCTCAAAGACTTTATAGAGAAGTTAGCAATGGTGGTTTCGTCTGGGAATTTATCCTCATTATAAGTGACCAGAAGAGTCAGTTACAGTTCTGTGGTCACTATTGCGGGGGCTGAGCTGGTGCTGCCAAGCACTGTGTGGTCTGGTCTAGGTAGCACATAGGCAGCACATGGTAGAACAGCTCAAACAGTGGCTTCGGCTGTAACCTTTGCAGTAAAACTAGCTAGCTTGTAAGGTCATGGTTTTGTTGATGGGATGGTTGATGTTTGTGTTCAGTGTTGGCTCAAGATTTCTCAGGAGAGAGTAGTAAGGAGAAAAGGGCAGTGGGGATTTCAGGGCACCAGAGTGGGAATCTGACCTTTTGAGTAGCAGAGGAAGCCTGAAGGGTAGGTTGTTCCAATGACAGATGGCTCAGTCTCAGATTCTGAGTGTGGATATAGGCTTTTTCTCCATTCCTCATCTGAGTGGGCTCTCTTCCAGGCTTCCCTTTTCCACGATCTTCTCTCTGCACCTGCTGCAATAGTCCCCCTCATCTTTGTGTTCCCTCATTAGGCACAAGAGTCAGGACTCTTCCTGCTTATACTGAAAAAGGGTAAAAGAGGTGAAACCAGGATGGAAAAATAAGCAAACACCATGCTGTGCAGTCACTGCTGAAGGCTGTTATCTGCTTTCCTTCTGGCTCTGTATGCTGTCAGACAAGTCTTACTGGCAATATCAGGTTTTATGCAAAAGTTTTTTGACAACTTGTAATTATCCTGGGGAAGTATCACTGTATGTTCACCCTCTTCTGATACTGCTCCTATCCATCTACTGTCTGGAGATGAGTACTGGGCTAGAAGGAGCTCTGGACTAACACAACATCTATAAGTCATTCGTAAAACTTAAGTTACCCTTTTATGTAACTTAAACAGCTTTAAGGACTCAGATCACTAGCTCTGCAACTGTGTGCATTCAAGATGAGGCTTAATTTGTTTGCAGCGTACTTTATTTCCAATATGCATCCCCACTGTCAATCCTCCACATTCTGTGCCTTGGGTTGATGGATGTTGGTCATGTCATATCGATCCCTTCCATCACAGGTTGCTGATGCTCTGCAGTTCTCAATGGCAACGGGCGGCTTCCTTCCGCACCGTGTCTGCACGTTACAGGAGTGTATGATGCAGCACTTGAAGATACCTTCCAAATGGGATGCTGTCATGAAGTGCAGGCAGCAGATGGCTTCAGTGAGTGATTCAGTGAAGTATCTTCTGAAGACTCAGTTTTGAGCTGTGCTTTGCCTATTTTGAGATGTTTCTGTCATTTTTTTTTAAGAGTGTGGCACTATGCTGTGGTCAAATTGCTGAAGTTAAGGACATTTAGTAACAATTTGGGAGACAGATGCCAGCTGTAGCTGGCACCAGTGCTTATACTGGTATTTCCTAATAGCTCATTTGAAATTGAGGTTTTGAAGAACCACAAAGCTTGTACAATAGGGGATATATATAACATAGGTAAAAATATTCTGGATATCTTCATATATTTGGCTTATTCTGAAATGCAGTTCCAACAGAACAAGCTGATTTTGAAACCCAACTCAAGTAGTCAAAGCGGAAACTTTTATTGCCAGCACTTTTAGAATGAAAAAATTACAGCAGTGATTTTTTTTGTTTGTTCTAGCTTGTGCAGTTCAGCAGCATTTGCCAAATCATTCTTCTCTATTGTCCTTGGTTTTGTTAATCTTTCAGATAGGGACAAGCGAGGGAAAAATTAATGGGTGGGGAGCTCCTAAGATGTGGTGAACGCAAGCTAGAATAGAATAGAATATTTCAGTTGGAAGGGACCTACAATGATCATCTAGTCCAACTGCCTGACCAGTTCAGGGCTGACCAAATTAAAGCATGTTAATAAGGACATTGTCCAAATGCCTCTTAAAGACTGACAGGATTGGGGCATCGACCACCTCTCTGGGAAGCCTGTGTTTAACCACCCTCTTGGTAAGAAATGCTTCCTAATGTCCAGTCTAAACCTCCCCAGGTGCAGCTTTGAATCACTCCCGTGCATCCTGTCACTGGATCCCAGGGAGAAGACATTGGCACCCGCCCTCTACTTCCTCTCCTCAGAAAGCTGTAGGTTATGCCTCAGCTTCTTTTTCTCCAAACTAGATAAATCCAAAATCCACAGCTGCTCCTCAGAGTACATTCCTTCCAGCCCTTTCACCAGCTTTGCTGCTCTCCTCTGGATGCATGCAAGGACCTTCACGTCCTTCCTAAACTGTGGCGCCCAGAACTGCACACAGTGCTCCAGGTGAGGCCACACCAGCACTGAATACAGCAGGATAATCACCTCTCTTGGCTGGCTGGCCGTGCTGTGTTTGATGCACCCCAGGATAGGGTTTGCCCTCTGGGCTGCCAGGGCACACGTCTGACTCCAGCTGAGCCTGCTGTTGTCCAACACCCCCAGATCCCTTTCTGCAGGGCTGCTCTCCAGCCACTCTTCTCTGTCTATACTTGTGCCTGGTGTAATGCCGTCCTAGGTGCAGAATCCTGCATTTCAACTTGTTAAATTTCATCCCCTAAATCATAGC
>JAAGNO010028364.1:50542-114588 GCA_033439905.1 Ceryle rudis | reverse complement strand
TATTATTACACGGTTCACGCAGTTTTTAGGCATCGCCTTTAGGGTTTTCTAATTTTATTTTAAAAGGCACAAACTATAGCTCTTAGTTGAATGTTGACAGGTATGCTTTCTCTTTTTCCGTGTCTTTCTACGACTGTGTTCTGTGACTCAACTGTATAGTGTTAATATCAGTACAGACTTGTCTAGTTGACCGTATAAATAATGTTTTCCCTTCTCGTAGTCTCTATGGCGTGTCTTTATGGAGAAATAAGGTTCTCATGGGTTCGGTTCCCTTTGCGTTTAGAGAGACCAGGTTCAGGCAATGATATATATTTTTGTTATCGGTTGCATGTCGTCTCATTTTTTTTTTTTTCCCTACCTGTTGGAATATGTTTGTGAGCATAATCGTCATAAATTATGTTCAGGGTTTTCAGATTTATTTATATGTGGTTAAAATGGATGCTTCTATTTAAAAGGGGAAATATTTCTACATGTGCATATAGTTTTCCAAGAGTGTACCATTAATTGATTGTTGATAATAAAAACCAAAAGCAAATGTAGCACCGTAGCTCTTCTGACTTCTTGCTAGGGCTTTATTTGAGGGGACGGCTCGGGTTTTCTTCTGAAAAAGATTGAAGGCACACATCGTGGAATCTGGAGTGAGCCATCACAAGGAGAAGGGCTCAGTAGCATTATTTTTTAATCTTCATTATCATCAGGAAGACCATAACTGTGGCTCCCATCATTACTGCCTAATTGTGCCATTATTAATTATTTGCAAACAGGCTGACTGGGGGGGAGGAGGTGGAGGCAGAAGATGCGTCAGGTTCGACCTTTTGAGCTACCTTGAAAACTGGAGTCAGCCAGTATTAAGCGATATCCGTTCAAAAAAAAAAAAAAAAAAAAGGTTTGGGGGGGGAGTATGCGTGACATAAACTACAGGTCTGGTTTGTCAGTGGATGAAGCATCCTTCAGGCCAGCCGAGAGCCATCACCAGCCATTATGCCAACACATGGAATGTGGAAGGTAAAATTGGCTTTCCAGCTCTGCAGTTTCGGAAATGGTTTTTTGCTTAAACCCTCTGCTTATACCGAGCACAGGGACCGGGGGGTGCAGTCTCTGTTCCCACTCAGGCCAGGAGTCCAGCGGCCTCACACCTGGGGACTCGCTTTGCTCTCACCGCCTGGCAGCGGGAGGCCAAGGAAGCACGGAGGTCAGCTCAGCTGGTGTCACAGCCGGAGCCCTGACAACACAGCCTCGATGGATCCCCACAGGTCACCCGGCCCTGCGTCAGGGGAGTGTGCAATGGGGCCAGTGTGCCAGACCCCCACAAGGTACAGGGTAGTGACAGAAGCTTGGCTTCGCAAAGACTAGCCAGCATCCAGCTCCACCCAACCCCCTTTGGGCAGGTGTGGGCCCCCATCCACAAGAAAATCTGGGGCACCCCAGGGCTCCAATGCACCCCAGTGACACCTCCAAGTGCTACCCCTGTATCTGGGGCATCTGTGAGTTAGCTGTGAGGAAGCTGGGGCAATGAACTCTCTCTGACTCTGTCCGAGTCAGTGGAAAAAAAGAAAAAAAAACCCCAACCACAAAACCAAAACAAACAGCAACCACAAACACCCAAAAACTGTTTGGGGATTTGGCCAAAAAAATATGACAAGAGCGTTCCTCTGCACAGGGAGAGGATACCACTCCCAGAGCACAGTTAAAAGAGCCAGGATAAAGGGGACAAATGCTGTTTCATTAATAAAAATACTTCAGTAATTGGTTTTAATATGCTGCAATAAAATATGCAGTCTGTTTACCGGAATAAAATTCCCTGTATATATTTCTTGAAAATATGTTTTGTTATAATGTGGGTAGTAGCTTTTGCCACTTTACTTTTTCTTCCAAAAGTCATTTAATGATCTAAGAATAGCTTCGTTCAAAGTAAATGGACTGTCTCTAGGAATTACCTAGCTGTAGATTGAAGTGCAGCTCTGCTAATACTGATCTACATGGAAAGAGCTTCCTGCTGGAGAAACTGCAGTGCTCAGTCCGTCTGCTTTACCATGACTGAATGGATCCCTGAGCTTGTAGAGGCTAGACCAGTATTATCAGTAAACAAACCAGCCAACTAAGGGTGATTTAAAGATACCTTTCCTGGGCAGGCCTTGCTGTGTGAATATGATCAGCTTCCATTTTATGGCATGCAGTCATGGTTTGAAAACATTGAGATGACAACATGGTAATTCTTTGTGGGTTTTTTTGTTTGTTTGGTTTTGGTTTTGTTTTTGGTTTTCTGTTTGTTTGTTTTTGTGTTTGGGTTTGGGTTTTTTTGTTTTCTTGTTTTTGATTTTTGTTTTGTTTGTTTGTTTGTTTTTGCCAAGTTTGCTAGTTGGTCTGATAAAACTTGGGGTTTATTTCTAATATGAAGGCTTCATCTTCCAACAGTCGATCTAGCTAGATGTTTGCTAGACCATTTTGCTCTTTTAATTTCACTATGCTGTAAACTGATTTGCATCTTGATCTATCTTCTTCCTGATAAACTAAATAGACTCCATCCTATACATTTCCTGTTCTCTCTAAGGCTCAACATTTAAAATCTTTTCCAGAGCTGGAACCACTCTCTCCTGTTTCTGATGATGCCTTGTAAAAGGTATACTGGGACAGTATAAAACACAGCAGGGTCTTTCTCTCTAATGGTTCTTACAGAGCTAAAATCACTTCTCTATTTCCGAACACTATTTTCCAGTTAGGTCTCTAAGCTTCTCATTAGTCCTGTTTTGGAACCTTCTGTTCCATCACATATTGCCTCTGACCCATAAATCCTTTCCCAAACCACTGCTTTCCATGTTCTGGTCACCCCTACAGCACAGTGAACTGTGGGAGGCCTGAGGTGTATGGCACCCAGTGTTTGTAAGAACCAGGTTGTGGAACAGGCTTCATCAGTTGGAACAGCTGATTCATTAACCTTCATGATTCTCAGTCAGGTAGAAACGGATGATTTGAAAATATGCAAAACTTATTTCTCCTGTCTCTCTGCAAAGGCAGGAATTTGAAAAGGAGTATTAATTAATGACATTTACAAGCACAGAAGCTAGCCATGGGGAGGGCCATGGGATACCCAGTTGGAGCCCAGACAGAGGATGCCAAAAGGCTGCTTACCAGTGACACCAGTGAAAGACAAATGGGCAACCTGAACCATAACACCAAGAGATGCTCTGGGGTTCACAAGGCAAGGAGATCTGTGCAGAAGGAGCAAACAAAACAAAGGATGATCCAGTAAATAAATGAGGGTAAGGTTTATTATTTTTGTTGGGTTTACCCCCTCATGGTGTTCAACTAATGAATAATTTGTTTTATTATCAAACTCAAATTCAGTATGAATACATTGTATCTTGAAGAGTTCAAAGGTAAATTAGCATTTTGTATTTGAAGCAACTTGAGTGTTTCTTAGTCTGCTCTTTTAAGTGACTGGACTTTGAATTCAGATTTAATGCTAAGTGTAGCTCTGGAGCAGCTCTTGCACACACTCTCACTTTCTTCTCTCCAAGACGAGAAAAAGTAATTCTTGATTACAGTATGAATCTCTTGGGGAGATGGATGCATGACAGTGCAAACATTAATTTTGCTACTAAAATACATAGCTAGCAAAGAGGAGAACTACAATTAGTAAAAACAATCCTTTTCACTGAGAAGCAAGCATGTCTAAACAGTTCATTCTTTACATATCTGCACTTATTAATAAAGTTATCAAACTATTATCAGCCATTGGGAAAAGAAGATGTTATGAAGAGTGCCTGTGGTCCATTAGAATATTTTTTTACATCCTATTTTCTTCCCACCCTTTTTGACACTGTTGAAAGTGCTAATAGGTGTACCTAGCAGGAGTCCCCTGAAACAGCCTGGCTTCAGTTGAGGTGAGCACCTTACTGCTGTGGTCTAAAGCATGAGCTCTTTCTGAAGGCAAAATCTAAGGTCTCTTCATACAGAAGGATCACCACTGTACAGAGGAGGAATGGGACACAAAGCTCACTAGTAATTCTTAGACACCTACCAAACTAGAACTTGTCTGTAGCTCTTGCTGCACATTTAGTGTGACTCATTAAGAGTCAAACATTAATCTATAGACTACCCTCATAACATCCATAATCAAAAGGAACACTGTGAAGGCCATATTACAATGGGAGATGAAGCCTTCTGCTTCTGTCACCAGTTTTATTTGGTCCTTTACAGGTTGTCACCTAACAACTGTTACAAAATAAACAGGTGTCTTCATCCAGGGTGATATTAAAATACAACTCTATCTTAGAAAAACAACTTTGCACCTTTTACTTCACAGAAGAGGTCATCAAGCAGGCCAAGGAAAGATTTGAGAGGAAACCCATCTTCTCCATTTGTAGGGTATTCATCCAGAAACAGCTCGAGAAACTTTACCTGTGAAAATGAAGCTCACACTGCCATTTCCTAGGTGGAAAATTTCTTCTGGAGAAACTAAATCACATTTTGGTCTGATCTTTGTCATGATTATTATATCAACAGGAAATTAAAATATTTGCTCTTGAAAAGGAGTATTATTTCACACTTTTGTTGCAGGCTGAGGCTGTACTGCTTCCCATTCCTTTCTGAAAAAGAGACAGTAAAGGAATGCTGATAACATCTCCTGCTGTTTCTAGCAGCTCAGAGTAATAATGTACAAAGTGTATCAACAGTATTAGTTAAAAATACCAAGCAGTCTTGGGAAGCATGAGAGAAGGGTAAAGCCTTTCTAGGAGTCTGAAATCTTACATCAACATTAAAGCCTCTACCAACAGGTTTAATATATGTATGGGGTCTTTAGAAGCATTAACTTCAGTATCATTTCACAGGAAGATGTTTATAGAGAATGAATGAATATATTAATTTCCACAAAGGAGAAAATCTATCCAGAGAATGGAGCACAAAATCCATGAGTAGATGTGATTATTTGGTTAATGAAGAGAAGTAACTGGAGACTGTGAAACCAGTGGCTAAGAGAACCGTTTATCTGGTATGGATGTGGCATTTGTGAAGCTTTGGATTGCTCGTTTCAGAGGCATGGGTCACCCAGAGCTCCCAGATGGAGCTATGGGTACTCACTGCCTTGAAAAGCCAATACACTTCTCAAAACCTTCTCCTAAGAGAGTGCCTGCAGCAGTCCTTGCCCCAAGATATAGCCACAAACATTTGTGCTCTCAGGTCTGTTAAACATCCACTTATGCTTTGAAGAGCAAAGGCAAGTGACTCACCCATCTCAAGTCACGCCAGGAAGCAGGAGGGTCCATGCAGCTGTAGCAGCTGCTGGCACTTTCCCAGTCTGCTCCCTCACCATGATGACAAGGGAGCTGAGACAGAGAGCTATCAGCAGCACCTAGCAGTTACCTTCTGGTGCCTGTTTCCAGCTAGAGCCAGGACTAACCCCTTCCCTCCACCTGCCTCTTTGCGGGTAACAATGAACATGTTGGATTTGGCTTAGCATTGGTCTTCCTTGCTTCTGTGATGCTCTGTGAAGCTTTCCACTGCTGTGGCCTCCTTGGGCTTGTAGGACTCTCTACCAGAGAACCAAGCAGAGCACACTTCAGCTTCAGTGAGTCCTTGATTGTCTCACCTCAGCTTTGCGGACAGTACAGAGTAGCAGGGGAAGAGATGGAAGAATTGATACAAAGCAGAAGCTTTAGTTCTCATTGAGGTTTACAATCATGGTGTTAACAGTGTTCAGTGTGATGTGCAGTTAAACAGATATATGCCACAGGCTACAGGTTATCCCTCTTATTTATTTATTTATTAACCTAAAGAGTGTTACATCATAGTTCAAAATAATCTCCTCAAAGCAGTGCTCTCAGGAGAACTCAAAACTTCCAGCCCTGTATTGATCTCACAATATCAAACCGTTTCTAGAAACAGGTACCAACATACTCTTGCTGTATTGTCTTTAAAAAGGTTATCAAAAGGGATGAGCTCTGAAAATAGTTCAGGAATCTCCATAGGTAATACTGCAAAGTGCCACCACATCTAGGATGTAACTATCCGAGGAACCCTCTCTCACCTTAATTCCGAAGTTACACACTTTTTACAAAACAAGTGTCTCTTCATTATTAGTAACAAAGCCTTACAGCTGGGAGAAAGCTGGTAGTTAAAACTCTATGTAGTGTTACCGCTTGCACTTGTAATGCATTATGTGACAGCCTATTTTAGAACAGTCATGCCTTAAACACACAGATTTAATTATCACTAAGAATATCTCTATGGAGACAAAAAGTTAGATAAACATGGTGTGGGTGGTTTTGTCCTGCCACAGAAAAGGAGGATGCACTAGACGGCTATCTAATCCCTTCACTCCCATCATATTCAACTCTCACTGGAATTGTAGCACTTCTGAAATATTTCTGGGCTGATTCACTATCAAATCTAGTGGCATTCACAGAAAGGTAACAAGAGTGATTGAGGACACACATAATTCAAGAGAAGTGGAAAAGTTATTTATATTAAGAGGTAATGCTGTATTCTATGTATGAATACTAAAATACTGATGAGACTGGAGAAGTCGAATTAGGCACTTTTGGGTTTTACCCATTTAATCTCACCTTTCAGTGACCACATTACCCAAGCTCTCTCCTAATGTTGGCCAGGAGATAAAAAGAAAGTAGGATAACACATAATAGTGTGGTATTTGATTCCTGCCTTATCATGTTTAGAACTGGTAAAGGGAGATACTTCCAATTGCTAGATAATCAAACTGACATTCATTGCCACAAGATTCTTTTGAGGTTGAGAATTTAGCTAAATTTTGCGAAGAACCTATGTCTTAAGTAAGATTATTTACCCAGTATAGTCCAGGGTAATCACGGAATCACAGAATGGTGGTGGTTGGAAGGGACTTCTGGGGATCATCTATCTAGTCCACTCCCCTGCTAAAGCAGGTTCTCTGAGAGCAGGTTGCACAGGAAAGCATCCAGGTGGATTTTGAATGTCTCTGTAGAAGGAGACTCCTCAACTTCTCTGGGCAGCCTGTTCCAGTGTACCCCAGAAATGGAGCTTGAAAATTACACAAATTAATTGGTTGATATTCTCTTCCTTCTACAGCCCTAACCCATCAGATTCCTGCAAGTAGGTCTCTGAAGAGGTCAAAGTTAGCTCTCCCGAAGTCCAGGTTTGTAATACTTCTTAGTGCCCTGCTTCTTCCATGTAGGATCTTGAACTCCACTATCTGTCAGTTCCTGCAGCCAAGGCTGCCTCCGGTCTTGTCATCCCCAATCAGACCTTTCTTGTTTGTTAGTACAAGGTCTAGCAGCACACCTCTACTTGTTGGGCCCAAGGTCAATCCTAGCTGAAGTATATTCCACAGCTGAAATCAAATACGTCCGTAGAAGTGATTATTTCCTGTTATTACTGATTGTTTTCATTGATCAATACTTTCACTGGTGCATACCACTAATACATTAAATGCCAGTGTGGGAATTAATTATCCTTAATTGCTTCCTTTCAAAGATCATGAGAGAACTATCTTTAATTTATTTATTTAGTTATTTTGAAATTTTGGGATACAGACATAAATTTAAGGCCAGATTTGTCCTCAAAATTGTCCAGAATAATCTGTACAAAACATCATAACCTTAAAATACTTGTATTTTACTTTTTGAGACTTTTAAAAAAATATTTAAAAGTAGTAAAAATAAAAATATTTAATCACAAATAGTCATATTAAGACCCCTGTAATTTCTAAACCCAGTTACATGTGAGTTCCCTACAAAAAGGGGTTTCTCTAAACAATGGAAACTATTAAGGAGACAAGAGAAGATTCAGTTATATAACTGTGTATTGTAATTCTCAGTGATTTATAAAAGGCAAAATTCAGATATGCTGTACAATAAATGATCATTAAAGGAGACTATAGTTTGGTCTAATAGAATCCCATTATTTAGAAATGGAAAAAGAAACCCTATTAGATTATAGAGTTAATTCCCTGCCTGTGCTGAGGTCACTGCTCTTTCACTCTCAGACTTTTCTGCATGAAACTGTTGGTAGAGTTGAAGAGTTTTCTTGAGGAGAGTTACAGAAAGAGGAGTTCTGTGATGACCTTGCCACTCCCATAAAGGAATGAAAATAGCTGTAGTGGGTAAATCGCCTTAATATATAATTTTAAAGAAGAGAAATCTGTTAAGGTCTGGGAGTAAATACCCCAAAATGGCAATATACCCCAGTATTGTCAGTATATGAGGACTAAAGACCAACTGAAGTAAAGCCACAACGGTGCTCTGAAATGAAACTGGTCTTAGCACAGTGTGACAGCCTTGTGATGTACACAAACACATGAGATTTTTCTGTACCTACAGCTATTGAGAAGCTTCAGCCAATACCGGTTTCAGTGGGATCTACTTATTGTACTACTTCTAAGAACAAAACCATACCTTGGGAGACACTTTTGTATTGAAGCTGAAATGCAGCAGGAGGAGAAAGGCTCTCTTACAGATATTTAGTTGGAGTAGCATGGAAGAGAGATGGATCAGGCACATTAATTCCAGAAGAGTCCCCAGAAAAATTACATTTGTGGGCAGAGTGGGTAAGAGACCCTTAAAGACTCTCTTCTCTCAGTGCTTAGGCAGAGGAGAAGGGAAGGGTGTGATGTGCTGCTGTGCATGTCGAGAGGGCCGCTGTCGCACTGGAACTGGAGTGTACTGAAACCTCTCCATAGCCTGTAAGTGCAGGCTCAAAAAAAAAAAAAAAAAATCTGTTTCTTCTGCATTTGCCAGAGCAGTTTGGATTTTGTGGTCTCCTTTTCCTCCCAGTGATAAAATAGCCATAAGGGGTATGTTTCTGAAGAGGATATCCCAGGGTCACAAAGACCTTAGGATCCCTCAGTGTGGCAGTTTCAGGCAGAAAAGCATATGCATTTCAGCTGGGAGTATTCTGTTATCTGAGGGGGAGTAATTCCTCCCGATTTTTTCTGCCCAGAGGTAAAAGCTGAGACGTGCCCTTTGAGGTGCAGTGATTTTTCCTCTGGGGCAGGTATGGTAGAAATGCAATTTATCCCCTTCCCTAATAACTACTTCTCTCCCAGCAACCACAGGTTCCATCCCCACAAAGCAACTGTGAGGCTCCAGGGGATGCCCACCCCAGTGCCACACAGTGCACCAACCCTGTTTTTATACCTCACTTGTTTGCTTGCTTAGGTTATGTATTGTCCCCAAACAATTTTTTCTCCTGAAAGCCGTTCTATTCTCTTTGCAGTGAGCACCTGGACCCTCCCTTTCCACCCAGGCACCAAACTGCCAAGCTTTTTAAAGGGCTGAGATGACAGGTCTCAAAATAACTGAGTGTCCCCATCAATGCTGCTGACAGAGCCACTGCCTAATGCTTCAAGGAGCTGTGAAAGAAAACTTTGGGTTTAGTGGAGAGGCTTTTGTTTGTCTGATTAGCATAATTAACTTGGGATTTGTGAGTTTAATGAACTCAGTATTAACAATACTGCTGGCTGTTGAATAAAGATACTAAAATTATTACTTACTTTCAGTGTCTGCCTGCAAGACAGTTGAGAAATAACTTTCCTATGTTACTATGTCAGGAGGCACAAATCAATCGTTTGTGTCATTACGTTAGACAAACAACAGCTATAAAAAATTATCAGCTATTGCTAATCAGTGCAGCTCCATGAGAATACAGTATTTAAAAACCCACACCAATTTGTTGGTCTAAAGGAAGTGCTTAAAAAAATTCCTTATTTGGTTGTCACGGTGTGGTTTTTATTTTATTTTATTTTTGTAATAGAAGTCCTGGGCTGGATAGTTGATTCACCAGCATACAACTCAAACAACTGAGATGTCACTGATGGAAAAGAAGATTTGAACAATCGTACAAAACAGATAAGCCATTACCTTCTCCAGGGGTCTAATGATCTGCTCTGCAGGATCATTCAGGCTACAGCTGTCATTAAAGCTGGTCCTGAGTCATTCTGTTGTTAACACAAAACATTAACAAAAGGGCATCTTTGGCAGCCTCCATGCAAGGGAGGACTAGGATGAGACTGGTCTCTGACACATGTTAGGACTGAAATATATTTAAAATACAGGGCTATGAGAAAGAACTGGCATTTTTTAAATTATTTTATTTAATAGGCTACTGGTTGGAAGCATAATCATATCTGGATAAAAACCTGAACGTGCTTTTCCACACTGTGTCACCTGTGGGAAGACCATTATTCAGTTATGCTGAATGTGTTATATTATTCTATTAATCCCATGTATAAATTACACAGTTATTTAAACCACACTCTTTCTTCCTGTTGCTTTTATCAGTCGATAAGCACTGTCTCTGGTTTTGACCTCCTCTTTCTGAAAACACTGACAGCTGTAGTAGCACATCGGGTTTGTTTTCCAGGGGAAAACCACAACTTCGGAAAAAATTAAGTGCAAACCCCAATCCACATGGCCAGTTTGTTCAATCCATCTGGAAAGCTCCTTGCGAGGTAAGAAAGTCAGGTAGACCTGTGCTGCCAAAAGGAAACCATTAAGACTGTTTATTGCTATGCTGGGCCACTTTAAACTTACACACACAATTGCTTTTAAATGTTTCCATTTGGAAAGAGTAAGCACACGTGCAAAGGCATTCCTAGCTGCAGACTCACTGCTCTTCAAGCAGTATGGTTCATTGTCCTGGAAGAAGGTGGCCTCCTTTTTGCTTACCCCAGTATTTTCAAGAAACAACCCAGGTTCTACTAGTAGATGGCTACCCATATACTTAATAAAGCTGCTTCTTGGTTTTGCCCAAGTTGGTCAGAATTTTGCTTTCAAATATTCTACTTTCAGCCCCAAATTTCACTCTAAATTGTCTTCCCAATGGTTTACCTCTGCAAGGCATCTTCTTTGGATACACTACTATGTAAATATTACTGTGGCAGCCAGAGTTAAGGAAAACATTTACTTCCATACCATGCTTTTTCTGTGTTTCACAAAACCAAGTATTTAATTTACCAGTGGCATCTGTAAACACATAAAAAGCTTGATAAATAAAACTAATTCAGGCTAAACATATTCTGTAGTCTAGTCTACACTTGAGGGGCTTTCTGATACCTTGGAAGTGACCAGAGGGAGTGTGTAGAAAAAAGAAATGCTAAATGTGCAGAATTACTGGAAAGAGCCCTGCTCTAAGATAGCATATTAAGTGTTAACTAATAGTTTTTAAATAATTTGGTGAAAATATATGGTACATTTAGTTTTATTTCATTGGAAACAATGCAGCTGGTAAGACTTTTCAGAATGCAAATTATTGTTGCTGCCTCACAGCTCCAATTTATTATCAAAGTAATAACCTTGGCAAAAATGTCTATTATTTCAACTCTTGAATAAGGACTCGGTTCACATGTCTAATGCCCTGTGTAAGAGAATTAGCAGAAACTCATCTCAGTGTGGTTTCAAAAGAGGAAACTAAGCAGACAGCCTTGTTAATTTAGCATATAGACTTGGAATAAAGTACAACATCCATCATCTCTTGAAATTCAATTAAAAATTGGTCTTGTGTCCAAGGAACAGGAGCCAATTTTCTTCTGGAAGCAGAGCCTTGGAAGATCACTAAAGCCCTTAATGGTTCTTTCATTGTGGGAGCCAATATGAAAGAAAAAAAACAAACCAGTTTGGGAGTTCATATTATCCCTTACATTAAATGCTACAACATGTGTAATCTTCAGTTTGGGACTGTTGCCGTTGATGTAATGCTTTCTGTCATCTTGGACACACGGGGAATTCCAGCTGTGCTTCTTCCCTGCTCCTTAAAATATTCCTGTGTGCCTCTGTATGCTGTGGCAACGCTGAACAGGCATTTGCATGCAGGGTGAAATACCCTTCCTTACCATATGTCGTGTATAGTTCTTATTCTCCTGCAGTAGGTTTCTATGTGTGACAAAAAGAAGCTTGCAAACACACACACTGAGATTTAATATCTGGGAAAGGGAAGCCTGAAAATATGTTAACAAGATTTTCAGCATTAAACACAATTTTGTTTCAGATTTCAGCTGTTAAACATCTTAATTTGTTTTGCTTTTTACTCCCATAACATAATGCTAATACACTCTGACAGCTCGTGACTCCACGCCGAGGAGGTTTCGCAAACCAATCTCTTTACTTGAAATTTGATTTACAAAGTGCCTCAGTCCTTTAGCTGGGCGGCAGCAGTCACCATCACAACACTTGTGATGACTCGAAGTAGGAGCACAACCTGGACAGTTTTGCCCTATTTGTTTATTTTCTTCTAGTGGAGGATTCACTGAGGTGAAAGAATCCTTTTAACTATTTAATGTCCTCATCCATCAATAAGCTCAGTCCAGAAAATACTGTCATGCAATGTCTGCCCCACGTCAAAGAAAAATAATGAATTTTTTGTTTTGCAACATGTATTAAACTCTTGGTGCAGAATACAGGTAGCATCTATGCAGTTTATTTTTACAGTGTTTGTTTTGGATGAGTTGGTCTACAAGTTAACATAGAAATCTTTGTTCTTCCAGCCCAATTTAGCTTTGGGCTTTTCCTCACCAGCAGTAAGGTCAGGTTGCTTTCTGGGTGCTCATCCTACATAAAGCTGCAGGTCACTGGTGAGCCAGGAGGACCATTTGTTCAGCTGCAGGCCCAACCTTGTGTGGGCCATCATTTTCCTGGGAAATCAGGTTTTTGTCTTGTGAGGAATACCTGAGGTGGCATTTCATATCACAGAGTCCTGGAGAATGGGCATGAAAAATAATAGATGACCACAACATCTGCTCTCAGAGGTAGCCGTCCAGGCTGCCGCCGCCTCTTGACAGGGGTAGGTTTCTTGTCTGCATGCATACTCACAGCTTGTCCTGAATGACCATATCCTGGCACGTCCCCAGTCCCCGCATCCTGACAGGCGCGTTACGTAGCATAGTCGCTTCCAAAGGATAAGCAACATGCAGACCATTTGTTTGAGTAATTGTATAATTAACTGGAGGAGATGGATTGGCACCAAAACTTTGTGAAAAAATTTTTCTTCACCTCTTCTCCTAGTAAATAGGTTTTTAGATTTTTTACATTTATTTTACTAGGATAAAATGTCTGTTATTTTCCACACAGAAGATGCAACTGCTTCTGTGGGAAGACCAGTGCAGATGTCTCCATGGCTGAGAGACAGGAAGCCAAGCTAGCATCACCTAGCTAAGAATCCCAGCCTGTAGAGAAGACCAGAGAAATAAACCACATGTGCCTGCTTCACTGTGACAGGCACCACTCCTGAAAGCGTTCTGTTTACAGTTTTAAAATCTTGTTTCTTCCAGAAAGGGAACACCTTCTGCCATGTTTTCCTCTTAAAAGGGCATTTAACCAGGATTCAGTTTGCCTCACTCAGCTCTGAGCATAGGAAATGATCTGCTAATACGACAGGTCTGTCCGCTAAATAACTGTGGTCTGCATGGAGATGCTGGAGCTGGCTTCAGCCCAGTCAGCCGCTCCTGGTAGTCTGGCTGAGGCAGTGCAAAGTGCACTGCCGCTTTGTGCGCTGCATTTCTAGACAGGCTGACTCCATGCTGATGGGTTTCTTGCTCTGGTGACTTTTATTGAAGTATCTGGATAGCCCAGTCCTTCTGAACACTGCAGTCGCTATGCTATAGTTGCAGTACCTGTTGAATGCAGGCTTTGGGGTTCTGTTTTGTTTTGTTTGTTGGTTTGGTTTTGGGGGTTGGGTTTTTTTTTTTTTTTTTTGGCATCTTTATTGCCAGGTTGTAGCCTAAATCAAATTCACTAGCGAAGATATTCTTTCTCTGCACAAATTAGTGTCTGCATCCCATTTATCCATTTAGAATAGATATATAATAATATTTTTTCTGCCTCACAGAGGTGTTTTTAAGCCTTTTTCCACTAATGATTGCAAAGTGCTTTACTGTTTTCTGGTGATGATGGGCTCTGTAAGCACCAATGACTAAGTGTGTGGTCCGGGAAGTACCCCATAGACTCCAGCCCCCTTTTTTTGTTTCAGCTACTTGAAATATAATTTAAAAAATGAAAATAGTTGAAAACATGAAAACCAAAGTCTAGGTACCCATGCTTTTATATAAGACCAGTATCTCTGGGTACCTGACTTAGAGCCTGTTAAAAATGTCTGTTATCTGGGGGTGTGCAATCAGGTATTCTTGAAAATCCATCTGTTTCCAAGTCCCTGATGCTGGGTGCTCAGGTACTGTGATATTCAACATGATTCAAAGTCTTGCCCAAATTATTTTATAGTACTACAATACAAAGGAAGTAATTGATATTTGTATTCAAGCTGAAGATCGGTACTGTCAAAAGAGATATATTTTGCTTTAAAACTGTAAACAAATAAAGTGATATTTCCTTTCCATGATGAAAAGTACTATGGCAGTCTGTAGAGAAATACGTCTTCTTACATTTGCCTTGCCAGCCACAAGGATTTAATAAAAATTCTCAGTGCAGCATGTACACAGCTTTGCCACACTTGGAATGCTTCAACCATCTTATTTACCTGTTTCTGCAAGAGTCCCCATGGCAGGCAGTGTCTGCCCAGTTTCTACGTACCATTCTTTCCACAGTGATGATATTTGCTTACAGCCCTTCTTTCTAACTGCAAATGGACAGTAAGCAGCTGAGAAATGCTACATTAACCAGTTGAGAAAAAATTCTGGTTAAAAATCAGAATCCCTGGCATCTGAGGGAAATAATGAAACTATCTGCAGATAGCAGATCTCCACAGCAAATTAAAGCAGAGAGAGGATCTGGGGCTCAGAGCTGGGCTGGGCTGCATACTGCAGGCAGCAGCCCCATCTGCACTGGGTAGCTGGGCAAAACAAGTTCTGGCCAAACGTGGCTCCTGGAGTGTGCTGTGGGTCCACAGCTGGAATTTATTGTGTGCAGGACAAGACTGAGAAACTGTCTACGTCCTAGGCTGAGAACAAGAGAAGGACTGCAACTCCACCATTTACCCTTTGAGAGCTTGCTCCCTGCTGAGGTAATTTTTCAATCATAGGCACACAGTTCCTGAAGTTAGCTATCACAAGTCTTCTGCAGCTGATGATTTATTCATCTTCTTCATTTTACCTTGCCTGTAGCTGGTAGGAACTAAAGTTCATTTTTGTCACAGTACAGTGTAAGCCTTCATCTCCTTGGTTAACAACACAGGAGGGTTATTATTAACCAGAAGTGTATGAAAATAGCCACATGTAGCTTCAGGTATAGAGGATGCTTGAAAAATCTTGATGTAGCAAAGGGAAATGTATTAATGTGTTTGATTGTATTCATGCTGTAAGCAGATTTTAAGCCTTCAAGAGGAGGAGAGATATTGAGAACGTCAAGTGGTGAGTGATAATCTACCATCAAAAACTGTTAACTGCATCTATACCTTGCTCAGTTATTTTGTCTACTTAACACACAGCCCCATGTGAAAGAATACAACTTTGACATTAATGTACCACCTACATAAATTGGAATGGTATCTAAATAAATGTAATAGTTTTAAAAGTCATGGTACAGAATTACCCAGGCTTTTTTCCCAGATGTAAATCCAAGCACACAGAAGACCTGCAACGCGTGCGAGTCAAATCTTCTCCTTCCCTTTCACCCCACAGTCTGAAGTGTATCACTATGAAGGCAGCACAGCCACCTGAACTCCTTCATCTTTGGTTTACTCAAAGGTTTCTCAGAAGTCTGTCATCTGCAAAGGTGATTTCATGAGGCAGGCCTTGCAAATGAAACTAAAAGCACCATCCTCTTCTTTATAAAACACAGTACAGCAAAAGCATCAGTTAGCTGTGACAATTTTGATTCACTTAGGGAAAGCTTCTGTGAGTTGTTACCAGTCAAGGACATGCCTGGCCCCAGTATTGCAGAACATTGTGACAGATGAGCTTTGCCACCACAGGCAAAAAAGTCAGCTGACATGCTTTGCGTAGAAAGTTACTTCTAGTTTTGATTATTAGACCACATGTATTTATACTGGACTGTATCATTTAGTCAAGTGAAATATTCTTTTACACTATTTAGAGAAAAAAACCCCAACAAACTAAACAACTTAAAATTACCTATTTGCTAAGCACAGAAGGATATCAAAATACTAATGAACTATTCCAGGAGAAATATAAGAATGCTACCAGCAAAGGTTTGCAAAAAATAAGGACCTCTATTCCCCTAAAAAGATTTGGAAAATTCAGCTGCTTTTCTGCAAGGTGAATAGAACCAATTCTGTAGCAAAACCTTCCTATGTCTTTTCCCATCGCTGTGGGCAAAAGCACATTAGTCACTGACTTTAAAAGAGATAATGGCTTTTCATCTGCTGTGTGCCCATGTGCATCCGTAAGAAATGCTCTGACAGATAGCAGCTTTGGTAGAAGCAAAATAGAGAGAATGAGAGTTGGGACTGGCATGTATATGCACATTCAATATGTAGGTTACATCCCAAGATAAGCATTTGAATGTGGTTTTGTGACGTTGCAAATGCATTTTGAAATTAGCGTTGGTCTATTGGAACAGACTTTTAATTAGCAGCATATTTTGTCATAGTTCCCTTTTCAATATCAACCTACCTTTTCCAAATTAATAACAAGATTCAAATACATTTAGGACTACTGGTAAGATACGTGTTAACCGGATTCTTTATGTAGAGTGCTGTCCTTTTATCATTATGCTCTAAACCCAGCCTCAGACCTGTGAGTATTTGGAACAAGAGGGCAGAACACACTTCATAGCTCTAACATTGCTCTCTTCACGCTTAATATTATCTAAAGCCTAAGTGGGACATGGCTGGGCAAAGAACACTGCTGTCTGCCCAAGAATGGTTCCAATATAAACCCATGGAACCAGGAAGTGCACCAGAAAGCTCTAATACGAAGCAAGCAAATGTTTTCAAAAAAGCCTCCAAAATGTCAGTTTGTAAAACAGTTCAGAGAGCTCAGTTTCTTCTTCAGATTGGTGATGATCTGAGTGTTATCATCATGTGTCATTCAAGAAAAGCTTTAAACTAAGACTTGAATAGTAGCACAAAGTCCAACACAAGAAGCACATACTGAAATCTAATCTACTTCAGTGCATTGGTGCTAGTTAATAGACTATACACTTGCCAAGTAACTCACCAGAATTCATTTTTTTTCTAAGAGACATTTGTATGTAGACTTAAAAATATCCTTATAGTTTCATATCCTTTGAAAAATAACCAGTTTGTTCTCACCTAGCAATGTTTAGATGGGGTCCCAGTAAAGTGCGTTTGGAGGTGACACCTCCAATCTGAGTGATAGGGACATATTGAAAAGCAGGAGGATTAGTGCAACACCTCTCCCTTGGACTTGTGCACTTTCACAGTGTTTTATGAACCACCCTAAAAATAACCAGTGGGTACTTGGCCACAGAGCATCCATCACAAGCACCTGAGTCCAGGTCTCTGGAATGTCAGTTCTGGCATTAACAGAAGCTGATTCAGAAATAGCTCATTTGTCTGGTACATCCTATTCATGTTCCGAGCCAGGAAAGATTTGATGACTCTGTTTCTGAGACCTCCCTGATTTGGTTTGTAACCTTTTTATCCCTTTTAGCACCCGAGAGAGGTCCTTCCACGTATATATTCCACAAAGGTTCATATTCATAGCAATATAGACCTTTTAAATGATTGAGGATGCTTTGAGATGCAGCAATATTAATTGTCATGTCATGCTGGGGCATGACATCTCATCCTCAGGTTCCAGGTACAGGCACGTGGCTTTCTTCTGTTGCAAAGTCTTCTCCCAAGACATATTTGTGCTAGGGTTGAAAACAGGAAATGTTCTCTTTTGCAGAAAATGTTGATCTTCATAGTTTACACTGTTGAAGCTATATAGGAATAGCATGACTGGCTAACACCTGTTGCATTGACTGTTTTGTTTCTGGGAATACAGACTTACTGATCAACCTGTTATCCAGTAATAATGTATTTGTGAACGCCCTGAAAATATAGTTTGGGTATTTTTATGATTTTTTTGCAAGCTCTTTAAACTGCTGAAAGACTAATGAAACCAGTCCTTGCAGGAGGTATACAAGCATCAGATGTAGGTAACTATATTTAGGGTCATGTAAAACTCTCTAGAAGAGTCTTGAGGTCTAAGCATACTATGGCAAGCAACAGGGTTTCCCACAGGGTGTCACGCATTCGAGGTGCAATATTGCAAGAGATCCCCTTCATCTGAGGGTGATGGAGCACTGGAAAAGACTACCTGTAGAGGTTGTGGAGTCTCCTATGGAGATTTTCAAAACCTGCCTGGATGTGTTCCTGTGCAACCTGCTCTAGGCAAACCTGCTTTAGCAGAGGAGTGGGACTAGATGGTCCCCAGAGGTCCCTTCCAACCTCTACCATTCTGTGATTCCACAAAAAATGTGTCAGATGCCAGATGTGTTTAAGGAAAGTATGTTCTAGTGAGCTCCTGCAAAACAGAGACTAGGCAAAAGATTACTTTGAGGACCTATGTCGTGGTACAAAATAAGCATCCTTCGCTATCCACTACTGGCACTTACCTATTTGGAAGAAAAAGTTTGATCTAAGCATCTGAGACATTTTCAGTCCTACAGGTCCTAGTGCTGTGCTCTGACATTCAACATGCGAAGCTACCAGGTGGTTTCCAGAGATGCGGATGGCATGTCTCTATTTCTGTGCTTGTCATTGGAGTAGTCTGTCGTCTATAATTAGTAGAGAGAATTTAAAAAAAAAAATAAAATTCTCATTTTCCTCTTTCTGTTTGATAAATTGTTATTTCAAGGAAATACTTGCATTTCTGTTTCTAGACCCAAGCAATTAGTTTAAGCATGTTTTAAGCAGCAGGTTATCCGCTCAGAAAAAATGCATCTGTGAACTATGGATGTGGCATTAACTAAGAGAATCTGCAAGGCGTCATCTGCAGTGAAGCAGATGGACACTATGGATGAGTTAACAGTGACTCGTAAGACTGTCTTAAATAATGTGATGGTTTTGTTGTGGTTGGGTTTTTGTTTTGTTTTGTTTTTTTCCTAAATGGCTTAAAATTCCATATGCCTTGGAGAGTAGAGCTCCAATAGCTACTCATGCAAAGCATGGAGTATTCAGCAAGCTATAGCCTTGCAGAGGGGTAAGCAGCCCTCTTACATGTTTAACTCATGCTACATTTTATAACAAAGGTGAGCAAGAAAACAGACACCCTTCCCTCCCCTCTGCCCCCAGAATAGCAACCCCATACCATACCCTGAGAAGAGTCACAACCCACTCTGTGCTTTCTATCTCTGTTTTGGGCTCTTAGTGCTTGCAAAACTTGAGTGGCTTCCAGTTCAGTCATTTCCCCTTATCAGGAAATTCAGATGAAATTACATTCCTACCGGAGGCTTTTAGAGGTATATAGGGCCCCTGTTTGCCTTTACGGGAGGTTTATTTTTTTTCTGGTGGGTTTTTTTTTTTTTTTTCTTTTTTTTTCTCTCCCCCCAATCAAGTGGTAGTCATTTGCTCACTTCCAGGTTCCACAACTCCTTCTGATTTTCACTGCACACATCTTTCAAAATGAGCATTTTGTTGTCTTGTTGCTCAATTACCCAACCTTTTCTCAGGAAAGCAGACACAAGGGAGAAGAAAAGCGGGGCAAACCCTCTCTCCACAAAGTTTATTAAGCATTTAACCAGCTTCCCATTATCAGGAAGGAGATCCGAGACCAAATTTTTGCTAAACTTGGCAGCAAGAACTGTACCTAAAACTAACATTCTAAACTAAGTGGTAGCCATCTAACTGTCCCCTAGAAGAGTTGTCTGGATAAGGATCAATACTTATGAGATGAGCAAGCTACTGCTGTTTACTACCTGTGCCTAGAGCCTCCACAGCTACCACTGCCTGTGTTTGCTGATGATCCCTGCACCGAAACGCTCGCTAAAGAGAAAACAAAGAGCAAAACCAAGGGGGTCAGGTAGACCCCAGAGCAAGAGTGCAGAGAGGGGAACAGAGGCTTTGTCCTGCCTAGCTGCAATTCAGGGAAGGGGTGGGATGGAGGCATCGCACACAGAGTGCAGGGGGGGCCCAGACCTCTCCTGGGGGACCTAGCACACATCCCCCCTTGCATGGGGTGTCCTTTGCCTCGATACCTGAGCCTCAGCTATAATAGCCCACTACTCTGACACGCCATCTCCTGTTTCTTCCAGATGCCCCAGCTTCATCCTGCTGCTCAGCATGCCATTGTCCTCTCCTGGGGCATGCCGAGGACCTCTTATCAGGGTGGTCTTCCTTAGGGGCTTCCTGGCAGCCTTTGTTACCTGCAGATGAAGGTGCTGGTGAGGTGAGCAGGTGACAACTCCCCTCTTACAAGGTTTGTGGAATTATTTTGGCATTAAATAAGAGCTGTCTGAGTGCACCCCCACTGATGCCTATTTAGGATCATAAATGACTCTGGACAGATCAAAGTTTCCATGTCACATTCACCAGAAAATAATTAAAAAAAAACCATACAAGGATTTCCACCATTTTACCTGTCTCGTCAGGGTCACAAGCACCAAAATTGTGCATGTCTGGGTGCCCAGCAGCCTTGGTGAAGTGCTGCTGAAGCAGAAAGAGCTGCCTGACTACCTTCAAATCCAGCCTCAGAGCAACCTCCAGCGGCAGCAAGCAGTTCCCGCAGACACAGTATCAATACTCACCTCTGGGAACCCCAGCGTACCTCTGCCACCCCAGACCAACGCCGGCCCTCTATCCAGAGACATACATGCAGAAATAATGTAAGACCACTACCATTTCCATTAAGGCACCGGGATAAAAATCTGCTTTCAAAAAATTAAATTGCCAGTACTTCCTCATGACTCACCTAACAGCCAAGATGTGCTTCTGGCACAAAACCAAACCCATCATACATTGAAGATCGAATTAAAAAGAAAAAAAGGGGCAGTTATTAGTTTAAAATTTTATGTGAACTTTCTGCTGGTTACTGGTGAAGCCACACACTTGTTGAGGTTCAAGAATTAGTGAGATACCTTGGCACATGCATAATTAAGCACAAACTCAAGGATCTTTACTATGCAGAAATGGAATCAACCAATCACGTATTTGGCTTTGCAACACATAAAGTGCTTTATGGAATCCCAGTCTGAGCCACAGTCTGCTGTCATCAATGAAAGATCTGAGGACTTTGGGTTCAACTCACAGAAAGCCATCTCTGCTCATCTTTTACCATCATAGGCACACATGCTCTTATAAATACTTGGCCATAGTTTACAGTAGCAATCCACAAGGTATTGTCCCATCTCAAGTACGTCTTTTTTATTGTCTCATCTCATGTACTAAGTTTTGTGGAGTATAGCTTGGTTCAGCCTACCTCAGTCAGGCTGAAGCTTTTACCAATGAGATACACGCACTCTGCAATCCAGTTTCGCAGACACATTGCACGCAGTAGGAGGTTAGTTATAATAAGTAAAATCACCACCACCAAAGGTAATCAACATTTTATTTATAAACATACATTTACTATAAAAGCTGTTGCATTTTAGACATGTCCTAATTTCCAGAGGCATTTGAGAATAAATAAAATAAAGATTAGCCTAATTGGTATTCAACATCAGCCCCAGCTAGGAGAGCAATCCTTGTCCTTGAATGGACATGCAGGTAAGGATGGTCCCCTTCTGGTTCATCAACCTTTAGGACATTCACCAAGAACTACAGATGTACTGCATCAATAACACTACATAGCAAGAGTCAGGAAAAAATACACCATGGGAAATTGGCTTGTGAAATAAAGATGGGTTACGACACCTGCTCAGGTTCTCTGAAGTAGTAAGAGGCTAAATAAATTCTGAAGCATCTAAAACCCATTGCATATATTGTATTTGCTTAGCAATAATAAAACATTTTCTTGCAACAAATACATTTACATTATAGTTCAAATGTGGTAAAGCGTTATTTTTTTTTCTGTGCTCACAGTTCCTGATAAGAAAAGTATCATATTTATGTGTTTACATTGAAAAAAAAAAAAAAAAAATCTTAGCCTGAATTTGCCATGTAAGAAGACTCCAAAGGAAATATAAAATCAAACATAAGCAGTTGGCAAGTATAATTTAGAAAACTGTTGAAAATGATTCTCTGCTGGTGAAGAGATGTTCATTAGGGGGAAAACTCATCTGAGAACGCCGCTTCATTTTGCTTTACATACAATCAACTTTGCTAACACATGCATATATGAAACTAATTGATAAGACACTGGGATCAATTTCTAAGTAGCGTTAGAGACCCAGTGGTGTATCCACAGTGCAATGCATACCCCTACCCCACCCCTCACCCATGCATTTTAGTCCCAACCATGCTCCTAAGCCCTTTGGGCACTTACTCCCTACATGAATGAGAAGCGTATCTAACCTCTGTGACAACCAACCCTTTTATACACTTGGGGACTGGTTTGCACATCTAAACTTATCACATGGGTGAAGCAGTGGTGGTGACACACACCAAACAGATGCACAAGCATGCATGGTCTCATTTAAAAATTAGGCCCAGCTATCATATATTCACATACCCTTAATGCAGCGCATGGAAGTATGCAGATGTACAAAGTTGGTTATAAAATCTGCTTCTTGAATTTCCATGTTACGCATTATTTGTGGGGAAATGTCATGATGCCCACATGCAAAGAGTAAGCATCCTGGTAATCAAAACTCTTTAACAGTAAATCATGCAGATGGTTGATCGAAATACTGGACATCACTTTTATTTCCAAAACATTTGTCCGATTTTCAATTTTTTTAAAAATATTCCCCGGGTGAAGTCCGTGAAGGACTTCAGCTTTTTTGGATTTATTGCATCCATAAGTCATTGCTGACTGTGTGCAACAGCTTTGCATTTTCTAAGGCACAATATTAAGGAAGTAACATGTAACTTTCCAGCGGATAGTCACCTCCAACGACAATGTGGTACATGGGTTTTCAATGACACAGTTTTGCATGGGTATGCAACTTGTATGCCTAGCATTTAAATAAATAGTTGCTAGCTAGAGAACGATTCTAAAGTATTGCTTCCCAAATAACCACTTCATTTCCATCTACTAACACACCAAAAGACAATGGATGTGCACATAGATAAATCTCTATTAATTTAGTTTTATCATGGTTTTAAGGCAGAATAAGTAGGATTTTTTTCTCTCAATTTTAAATTGTGTTGTGAACTGCTAAAATGGGATATTTCCAGTAACTGTTTACCAAAAAGTGCTATGATATTTTACAATTGCAACACACCCTCTAACCTTGTCTGTGCACTATAGGTAAAGTGACAACAGCTCTGATAACTGTTTCAACGAACTGCTGGATCACTTTTGGTAAGGAGCATATGCTTAATCAAAAAGCATAAAGGAAAACTGTCCCAAACAGTGGCAAGGCTTTTTAGTTTTTGCCTACTGCTGCTGGCCTCCTCCATGCCCACCTTCCACACTCTCAGGTTTTGCTGACTTTTTCAGGGTAGTGTACGGAGGAACATAGGCTCAAGGCTGTTTAATTCCCCGCTCTGGAGGGCACCCAAGTCACACGGGTTTCTCCACATGAGATTTCAACCTACCACACACATTTGCACGTGAATAAGCGGATCTCAAACCAACTCAGACCGTCAATGGGCAAACTTACACGTCAAAGAGAAAAGCTTCACTGTAGCATCAAACTGCAGCTCAGAGACTCACAATTCAGCCTGTCTGCCCACTCGGTCACCTCTCCCCCACATCACCTCTTTTCATCAAGTTTAGTAACAACATGGGCTGCTGAACTTTGCAAGAAGGATTGCTCCTGATGGGAATCTTGCTGTTGTTAATGGTATACCATCTTTAGGTTTAATGAAGAAATCTTTATTTGAGAGAGTATTAAGCTATAGTCATGAACATTACTTGAGGTACAGAAACATAAAAGTCCTATCACTAAAGGTGCAATAATTTATTTGTATAACTCCTACCCTCCACTGAAGGTAATATAAACACAAATGCTTCAGAATTACAAGATGTATTATCAAACTAGTCTCTGTATAAAAAAAGTTATAGCTTCAGTTATAACAGAGGAGTCATGCTGTGATGTTTAGTTTTTCAAATGCACTATCTTAAAATTACTTCTCAGCTCAAGTTGGCATATTCTGTAAAGGTTCTGTAAACTTGAACTTTTTAATTCCTAGAAATATTAAAACAAACCAGATTTATTGCATGTTTATTTTCTTATTACTTTCAAAAGAACAAGATAACAGACTGTAAATCATAAGCATACCTGAAAGGTGGGATTTTTAAATTTTTTTTTATGGTACTTAGGCTTTGCCTTCCCAAACATGGTCAGAGATATTTTGCAAGTTTCTTGAGAAAATGAAAAAACCAAAATACTACATTTTAAAGGAGCATGTGCAGTGTTTTTATGAGCTTTTCAAAATGAGATGAGAGCCGTGATGTCCATGGATTCAAGCTCTTAGAAGTGATTGTCTGGAGGCAGCCGATAGATATAAGAAGAGAGTTCCTTCTTGAAAGTTATTAGGACTGAAAGTCATGTCACAATGTAGTTGGCTGTCCAGCAGCTAGGTAAAACAAAACCAATATAAGTCATTAGTTGACAAATTTTAACTTACATAGACTTTTCCTCATATGATCTCTAGAATTAAAAAAAAGGATGTATCTAGAAATATATATCATCTGTGCCCTGCTCTTCCTTCCTCCTGCAAAGCTGGGGCACTAACTGCAAAGAAGGATTCAGCATAACTCCAGTGGAAATATATTTTCCATGCCACATGGACAAATGCATTCTGCATGTATGTTTATTTCCTTTTACTCCCAAAGTACTTGTGGGTGTAGTTACTTTAAGGCTCTGCAGTGGGAAAATAGTAAAGCAAAGGACTGATGAATCATCTTTAGCTGTGCCTGGGTTGTGCTACATGGTAATACAGAACCCGTGTGCCATTTGGCCATACAGAGAAGCTCGTAAATTTATGTCTTGCTTTTGACTTCAACACTCACAAACCTGTTTGCCGTGTTTGGCACTGAATACCGGGTAGTTCCCTTCCTTGTGATGTTTTTGTTGTGGAGAAATAACCTAACAATAAAAGCCCATCTACTTTTATTGGAAAACCAGAAATATTCTGAACATGGGACCACTACATAATCTTTAATGCTCTTCTCTCTTAAGGTTTTTAATAATTTATTTTGCAACAGAATCATCCACAGTTTCAAATAATGTTCTGGCAGCCAAAATATCTCATTAAGATGTCCATAAACAGCTCAAAACAATACTGATTAATTTTGAGCTAGTCAGACACCATTAGTTGTGTGCAGTGCTGCACAGGTTTTCAAATGTAGCCCCGGGGGCAGGAAGGCATGAACTGTACAGTCAAGCAACCGATTTTATATTTATTTAGCATCAGACGTCCCAGAACTGAAAGGCAAACCACTAAGAGTGCACCAGTTTGTTCTTCATTTCAGATGTGGAGTCTGTCAAATTCTAGTTAAAAATGAGCAACTAATCATACTTGAAGTTCTATCAAAATCAGTCCCTTTGAAACTGTCAACAAGAGCCACTTATATTCAACTAACTGATTTTGAGATTCTGCATGAGGAGTGAAGACAGCAGGAAGAGGCAATATGTAGCAAAAAAAGACAAGCCCTTGCTGTCATTATTCTTCAGGAACCATACATTTCCCCAAAACTTATTCCCTCTACCATTTGACCTGCTTACTGTTGGGTTAGGTATGTTCAAACGCAAAACCTTACTGCACAAAACACTGTGCACAGCTCTGTACTCTATTTTCTAGGGTTGCTGCTGTAGAAATGATGACGGAGGGAGGGATTTCTACAGCATATAAGCTGATACATAACTTATTTGTGCCTTCACCTAACCTCAAAGGACCTCAACTTTTATTTAGGCAAAAAGGATTAAGAAGAAAAGGAAAAGATGACTGTTACCATCTTCCTCTCCTTTTGGGTAAAGATGGATGCACAAGCGTGCATTTTAAGGGTCAAAACCTCATCCACATGCAGAAGGTTTATAGTATCAAGCCTGAAGGGGAAAAGCTATTTATAAACATGTCTGGTTAAATAAATAATAATAAAAAGTTGCCAGCATATTTTAGCAGATCATAAAAAAAAAAAAAAAATCGCCAAACAAATGGTTATACAACAGCACCCTCTAGCTCTGCTGCTGGGGATAGATCTCTCTCCTGAAACATCAGAGAAAACAAATACCTATTCTCTGGCAAAGGTAGGTAGTATCTGTCCTACTCGTAAATTTCTACGGCCACTGCTTTTGAGAGCAAAGGTAAATTGTAGGTGAAAAGTGCTCTACAGCTCTACTTATCAGTTAGGACTGGAGGCAGGGAATATACTAAACAGTAACATGTAGCAGGAAGGCAAGGATTACTCTAGTGGTTTTTTTCCCCGCATCTTGCTGTTTTTCACAAAGTAGTAGCTATCATGAGCACTGCCCATCTCATATCACTGGTGACATCAGAGTGAAGCTTAAATGCTCCAGCAATTTGGTATCAGTCACAGAAATCCAGGAATGACATTCAAATAACCTGCTCTAAGGCAAAAAAAATGCAGTAAGTTTTTTTCTGACATGTAATTGTCTGGCTCAGTCTTCAAAACTTGCAGCAAGCAAGACTTTAGCATGTCTGGGAATGCCACCACAAACATTCATTATGAGTTGCAGAACATTCCTAATATTTTACATGACCACTATGTCCACAAAGTGAGACCTGGAGACATAAAAAAATGGGAATTTCTCCAAACAAGGCCCAGGGTCCTAGACCTAGTAGAATTTTCTGTATGGTCTTGTGTGATGTGATGGATCCAAGCCTCCAGGACATGCAATATGTGTGCACAATGTAGTGTTATATTTATGCACAGAAACAGCTTTTAAGTCTAATACTGCTAAACAGAGATCCTCTGGGCAAGATTTAATGGTCTTGGAAATACTTTCTGAAGGTTCCACTTCCTACGGCAAAGCTATGCCTGACTGACAAAGCCAGGAGGAGACAAACCTGTCAGTTAAAATCATGGCAAAGGTATTGCTAGAGTTCATTATCTTTCAAACGGGATTTGGTACTTACTTCTGGATCGGATATAACAATCGTTGCAGTTAAGGAGACCGTTTCTAATCCTGACATCTGTCCCATTCGCTGCATCTCCCAGCTGTCCCTTGCAAATGCCACACTGGTAATTGAAGAAGAGAGAAAGTAAAAGAGACTGCGCACTACTATCACAACTCTGTCCAAATTCTGACTTCTGTTTCAACAGTTCTTGGAACAGCGAGAGGAAATACACCCCCCCAAACCCAGCCCCTACTCCTGGGGAGCACTGCAAATCAGTGAAAAGTTTTTTAGAGCCAACAGCATTGAGGGCTGTCTCCACTTACACAGAAGTGAAAATCTAGTGATTTTAAGGGCCATCTGATTTTAATGTTGCATTTTGGAACTAGCCCATTTGTGACAGACAAAGCCTAGAGAGGCCAGAGGTTTAGTTTGTGTAAACGTCTAAAAAACAAAAAGGGCATCATGAAAGTCTCTTATCAATTGGTCCAGAGATAATGGAAATGGACATTTTCCGAGTTCTCTAGAAAACACTGTCTTGAGTTATTTCCAGACTGAAACACTCAAGAATAGTCAAAAAGTATTCCTGTTGAGAAGTCTGATGAAAGTCAGAATATGTCATTCATTCCATAGTCAAAGCTTTCCAGCCATTGTGGATCAAAGATGGCTTTGGGACTGATCAGGCATTTGGGGGGAAAAAAAAAAAATCTAAATCACAAGATAACTAATGTCATATTTAAAAAACAATGAGCACAACAGGGAAATTACATGATGTAAATTCCCTCTGTAAGTGGGAACCTAAGTTTGCTTGCTAAATTACAGGTTTTAGTCCAACTGATGTGTCTGACAGCAAAATAACACACTTAGCTGCATTACTTCCACTACTCTACAAACAAACACAGACACACAAAAACATACATAACAAACATGCAAATACCTTGGCCCTCTCATTTTCAGTTTGACTTCTACAGCCCTCAAAATACTCTCTCCTCGCACTATGCACGATTTAAGATTTTTCTTAATAAAGCAAGAGACATACCCTGAAGCACTGAATATGGAAATAAAGACCAAGCGTTTCAATAATCATAGCAGCTCCTTTTCCAAGAGGAAGTCCACAGGTAGAACAAAGCTTCTTTCCGCTGACAGACCTAGAAGACAAACATGCCTTTAAGAAAACAGAACAGCCCTTGAAGCTACAACATAGCCAAATATTTCACACGGGTTTGCAGAGAGGGACGGGATGGGGAAAAAGGAGCATTTGGGGGTTTTACATAAATACACATTAACCCTTCAGCCGTGTTGCTGAATCAACCTGCGCATCTGCCTTGCAAACAAGCAAGCAGAGGACTTGAAAGCTTGAATGCACAGCAGGTCAGACCCATTTACCTGCCAGTCTGCTGTGCTATACCAAGGGAGACGCAAGCCTCTTACCAGAGGCCCGGATGGCAGGGAACCATGCGTGTGGATTACCTAGACCTAGACAATGCCACAGAAATCAAAGCAGGTGTTTACACAAGTTACCCGCGTCAGACTCCCAGCCTGGAATTTTTTCAATTTGTTTACAAATGGTCTTCCTTACTGCAAGTCAGAAGGCAGGTGTGCTGCTCTTATACCCAAACAAGCTGGTGAAGTCAACAGGAGCAGCGTAACTGCAGTAGCACAGACCAGGCACCAGGTACTTGCTAACTAATTTTAGTCTACGCCGCTGCATTTTTAGTCTACTACAGTTAGTTACAGTAAAGCTGAAATCAGATCTCCATCTGCAATGCAAAAATAGTTCAGCTCTCTCCTTAAGCTTCAGTCCTATCTAGATGGACCTTTCTAGTAAATCAGCTGTTTGATGACATGTTGTGAGAGATGGTGACCCCCAGGAATAACCAGTACCCTTTTTCATAATGGTTTTAATAGCAGCACAGGTGCACACTTACACATTTCACACTACTCCCTTCTCATCTGCCTGCCAGCCTAACAGAACTGATGTTTGTCTAGTGAGATGAACCTGAGACCAAAAGGGATGTCTTGTCATTATGTGCCATCCAGGCTTTTTTCAGCCAGGGCTGAAACCAGGAGAGAAGCATTGGGATACTTCATGAATTTTGAAAAGGTGGTTGGATGAAATTGTACACAGATAAGTAAGTGTACGATATCTTGTTTAGGTGCAACAACAGAAGCCACCAGCAGAGACAGATCTGGACTGCATGATGATAAAGGAGACATCTTAAAAAACAAACAAAAACCCAAACATATAAAACCAAAACCAAAACCAAAAAAAAGGAAATGGAATCAGAAGCAGCAGAAGGACCTATCACAGCCAGAAAACTCTCCTTGCTTCTGTCTAATCTCCATCACTCCTGAGCCCATCATTCTTTTTATCCCACCATGTCCACTGACAGCACAGGCACATCACTGTTTTCTTACTTCATTCATATTATTCCTTTTAGAATAACCTTCCCGGTTTCTTCTCCTCCCCTACAACCTTAAGCCTTTCTGCTCACATCCCTGTGCATTATTCTTGAATCCATCCTTGTTTTCAGTTCTCCTCCACTACCAGAGTTACTGTAAGGACAAGTTAAACGGTTGGATCAAAGAATAAAGTGCTTTGGGAAAGAGACACTTTCCAGTGTTTTAGTGGAACATTGTTTCCAAAATTAAGATTTATTTCAGGTAAAGATCTTGGGAAAAGGTCTCAGAATATAGCTGTTAAATAATATGAAGGAGCTAACACAACTAGCTACAAGAAATGATCTGGAATCCCACCAAAACTGCAGCTACAATATTAAAAATAGAAGAAACTGTTCACATAAAAAATTCCCAATAGTTTCAAGTCAATGGAAGTGGCATTGGAAGAAGGGTTTTGCTATGAAACATGAAGAAAAATGTTAATTAATTAGAACAGAAACTTGCTACGTTTTCTGTGTTGTATTACTTTACCCTATTTAATAAGCCAACTAGTTTTAATACACCCCAAATTATCAGTGATTCAGTCAGGCTACAGTTAACATTTATTTAGAGTTAGTTGGCATCTGACTGAAAGGTGCACAGCTCACTGCTTTAGAGAATCAATCTCAGAGATTAGCATGAATGCAGGCAAATAAAAAAAAAAAACACCAGCAAAAAACCAAAATGCATTTCAAGTTTAGAAATTAAGGGACAGATTCCCTTTCAAATCAGCAAGTGTTGAAATGTGACCATGTCTAGAACGTACCTTACTCCTGAGTAGGTGACTATTCATAATAAAGACAACATCCTTTGGCTTAAGTGGTCTGAACTCATGCTTAACTGCTCACTTTGACTAGGGCTTATATTATCCCATTTCAATTTCCTTGAAATTTCAATGAGCAAGCAGAGCCCTACAGCTGCTTTCTGAACTGTGTTATTTGAAAACATAACAATAATGCTGAAGTAGGCAAGAAATACTGGGAAAGGGAGCTACGTGTTCATTCCACGGATGGTTCTAAACTGCAATATTTAGAAGACTTAATAATGCATCCACATAATGCTAATGTGATTTACACTGTGGCAATTCAGCAGTGACTACAAGATGTATTCAGCCTGCAAAATTCCTTATTGACCTTTTGTACCTGTTGGGTGACTGACTTGGAACAGCAGGAGAGCAGGGAGACAATGGCCCAGATTGGAAGTTCTCAAGATAGCCTGCCCTAAAATACAAGAGACAGGGTGCATTACTACAGCTGAAGAACAATTGAAGAATTTGCAGCCATTGGATTTCAGGATTTCCAGATCTAAAGATTTTATCTAATGAAAACAAAGTATAGATTTTCTGTTCATTGCCATTTTGATATAATGAAAAATAGCACACATTTTTTTTGTTCTCAGTCTTCACCTGCTTGCTATTGCTTAATCAAATAACTCACAACCTAATCAGCCATGTGCAGACTCCCGTCCACTTCCTAACCCAACACAGGTCCCACCATGATGTAAGAGAGTTAAGCTGAGGTATACACACTCTGTTGGCCATGGAATGTGCTCAGAAGCACACTGGTAGGGCAGACGTAGGGTTGTTGATGGGAATTTACTGAGTAAAAAGGAAACCACCAACACTGAAAAGTTGTTTATTACTATTTGTATCCATTCTACCCTGCAAGAATTTGGTGAGAAAAATGATGCATGCTGTTTGTCACCAGAAATCATAGGACTGATTCAACCTCTTACTGCTTTTAAGTAGTTCACAGATTAAATAACAATTGTCTCAAACACACATGAGCAGTTTGTTATGAGGGACAGATAATCAAACTTCAATATACATTAGTTTTGACTGGATACAAGTTTCATAGAGGTAACACATATTGCAGGAGTCTATGTTCCTTTCTCATTATGTAGATAGGCTTTCTGCAAGTATTAGGCAAGAAGACCCCTTGCTAACCAAAAGAACTGGTGTTGCCTTTCAGTGATGCTTATTCAAAAACACAAGGCAAAGCAAGCATCAGAGAAGAAAAAAATCTCACCAAATTTACAGCAGAAAGAAAATAGTAATCTCGATGTATCTTCTTTTAAAAGCTATAGACCTTACAGAACCAGAAAGTAGCAATCTGTGTGTGTTTGGAAGCTGGGGAATGAAGTTCATGGATACCAACATCAGAGAGGCAGACTTCACCTGACATGCCCACCCTGATATTTAGCCACTTATTAGCTATAAATGTTTGTCTCAGAGACTTAAAACAAATTAAGTACATGAACAGTTGCACTTATGAGTGTTTAAAGAGCTAAGGAAAAAGAAGATAGAGAATGGTAAGCAAGGAGCATGCTCCCTCATGAAGCTAGTTACTGGGGTACTCATAATAAGAAACAGAGTGGATAAATGTTAGCAGTCTTGGTGGGAAAGACAGGAATCAAAGGTGTCTTCACACTGCAGGACTACCCATGAAGCTTAACCAATAAAGAATGCTGAATGGGAATATAAGGGAGAAGAGAGTGAGTATGACTTCCCGGTCTTTGCAATAATCTTTATTTTACATTCTCACCTCCTCATTTCCCCTGAAGAACTTGTCTGTTGCCCTGCACTCTGGCCCAGGAATGGTCTCTGCCGAATATCCTCTGTGCGATGAAGGGACTGCTTTGTCAGCAACTGCTGATTCCAGGAGATATCTACAATGAGAGGTGGGGAAATCTCAATACTTGAGACAAAATGCTTTTGTCTGTACTTAGAGACCAGAATAGCTAGTGGACACATCATAAAGGAGACAAGAGATGTACTGTTATTTAAAAATAAGTCCTCAGAAACCCCAAATAAAGTCAGAGATAGGCTCTGCTACCCTAGACCTCTATGGAACAATGTCCCCTTGCATTACCATCACATACACATGACCTACAGTGCTGCTGTATCTCAGTTTCTGAAGGGGGAAAGCATGAGGTCAAACATCCCCAAATAGCACTTGGGAAGAGAAAGTGTTTCTGTTGTAAGGAAGGAAGCACCAGAGAGAGTGAAATTTCCCCTGGTGCCTGGGGATCCAAACTTGTCAGTAACAAGAGTTAAGAGAAAGGTGGTGTAGTCACTGCTCTCCAAGAACCTACTGATAAACTGCAATTCGGTTGTAGTTTCCTTTCAGATGGTTGCACAAAGCTCAGTGACAATAACAGCCTCCCAGCAATATGCAGTGATGCGTGTGATGCCCAGGCAGCCAACCGTCCCATCTTTGAGACAAGACACCACTGCCTGGATCCTGCCAGGTGATTTTTGTGGCTCACATGCTGGGGAGGAGTCTTACTCTGCCACACACCAACCAGCTGGTTTAGAGAAGAAAAACTTTACTGTGAAAGGCCTGTTACCTGGTTTTGATATCAAGACAATAAAACCCTACTTCTGACTGTTTAAGGACTTAAGGAGAGAGCAAGGTTATGATGCTTTAAGGGGCAAGAAAGGAGTTGTCAGAATACTTGCAGGGGACCAAGCTGTTGAAGAGAACCTAGAAACATCCTGATTAGCTGTAGCAGTTAAAAACTGTCAAACCTTTGAAGTTTACTTAATCACTGCTACAAACCCATAAGGATGGATTGCTGGGCAGTATCTTCCGCTTGCTTTATTTAAGCAACATTTACCAGAGCACTAAGAATACAATGAAATTGAGACAGGGAAGGTAAACCTGCTAAGTTGGATAAAATGAATTTTCATTTGGAGCAAGCAATAATACCAAAACTTTTTCTATCCATAGATGTTTCATTTTTTTAGAATATTTGATTTTTGTACTAGACTGAATATAAAAATCTAAATCTCAGTTTCAAAATCTGTATTTGCTTTCTGTCTTTAGACCTACTTACTTTCCACTGTTCACCTATATTAGATAATAATGCTAAATTAGTGAATTTGCCTTTTTTTAAGGGGTGACTGTTGACTGCAATGCTTTGGGTAAATTCTGTCATTCAAAACCACCAATACTAACAGGAGCTTCAAAAGGTCTGTTAATTTTAAATGTCATCAGACATTTCTAATGACAAAATTGAGACAGGTGTCAGTTTAGGCTTGGCTTGAAAAGGTTAAATCTCACAGCTAGTGATTTCTACTGGACTGAACATAAAGAATCTAACCAGCTATCAAAACACAAGATAAGTGTTGGGAATATGCTCTCTGTATCAAGATAAATCCTATACATATGTAAGCTGATGTAAGAGATGGAAGATAGCTGTGTTAAACTACTACTGTGAACATGCAGGTCTATAAATGAGATTCCTACCTGCACCTGAAACGCTCATCTCTGATGAAACCAAGATTTTAAATTTCACCATACCATATTTACTTTGCCAACAGAAAATAACTTCTGAGTCTGAGACATTCAAATTTTGAGGATATATGCATACTGTCAATTTCCAAAATTCTAATTCCTATTACATTTCTGCAAGATTTCTATCTGGAAAAGAATACATGCATGTGAAGAGTCTTGACTCTCACCCTGAGTCAATGGCAGATTCAGCCTGGCAGGTGAGTTGCGCTCCATCACCAACATCTTGTGTTCCTGCTCACCTCCTTTCAAGATACCCGTCTCGGGGTGTCCTGAGAGTACTTTATTTCCACTGCCAATAAAAACAGGTCACATTGTATAAATAAAGCCAGGAAAATTTTTGCCTAGAATGGCAAAAGCACACTTTTGAATATCAGTTTATTTTTTGCAAAAAGATTTTTGTTCTTGTGCCAGCAATGACAAAACAATGAGGATAATTGTCATGAATTTACAAGTTTGTCTCCAAATACGCGAAGTTCTCCTGCTTACCTCACACACTGCCACTTAGACATGCTAAAGATCATTCTGGACGTGTGGAAAGTGGTTTCTTTGACAGAGGAACAGCTTTTCTCAGTGTTCTCTATACAATGTTTAGCATTATCAGATGCTTCTCGTCTTTGTGAATGCTGTTATTAGTGGCTGGGCAAAGACCAGGACTTTGAACACCATCTCACAAGTCTGGATATGGCACTTCCAAGATAGCCAGGCAATCTCACACAGATTTTGAATTAAAACAGTTATTGTTCTTTTATTCCTCCAAATGGCTTGTGAAACTTCTACACAAGACACGGTGCAGTGACAGAGATGTCTGAGCCATCTAAGCTCTGATTTGGTTGATGTGACGGCCTCTTGGCAAAGCCATATCCTGAAAGGGCAAGCCTTCTGACGTACACAACTAGCACCGCACATTGCCATACACGCACGCGTAAGCCTGCAGTGATTGAATATTGATCAGGTTATATTACACCTATCGTGAGACTATCAAATGCTGATGCTCCAGCATCAATCGTGGGCAGGTGTGAGATCCCAAAAATCTACAGAACACAAAGCTCCACAGGGCTAAGAAATGCTTAGACTTGATCCATACCTCCTCTTTTCTTGCCAGAGTTCATTTTCCTTGCTTTTCAGAGGCGGCATACTGTCCTGCTCCCAGAGTAGCTTTTTCTGCCTTGTAACTTCTTTTTGTTTTCCTTCCTCTGGAGAGCTGTTAGATTCAGCTGAGTTCTAGAAGACAGCAGGGGAGGGAACAAGAACCCTTGCTTGAATTCGGCATCAGCACATGCATGAGAAAAGCACAGGCTACCCTCATAGACTTAACAAACACTTCAACTGAAACAATCAACTAATTAGACTAAATTGAGCACAAAAAAAACCCCCAAAGTCAGCAAGGGACCAATTATGAGATGGTGTTCAGGATGACAAAATAAAACTTCCCCCTACATATTTTTGGCAGAAATCCTCGAATCTCTTTGAGAGTCTAGACAGTATCCCACTGGACTTGGGAGGACTTTATTAGAGATCTCAGCTTGTTGTCTCTGCCCGAGGGCAAAGCATTACTCACATGCACCGGGCATCCTCAAATGGCAACAGCAGTACTACTTCCAAAATGGTATTGGAGTAGGTCATACCTGACTGGTGGAGCTTGAGTAAGCCATGGCATGAGATCTTTCACTTCTGGGTGCAGGCACTGCCCTGAATGTGGTGCAAACAACTCCACCCGAGAAGTTACTGCCACACAGCCATGTGGAAAATGGGCCATAGCTGATGCCTCTGCACAGGGATGAGTGAGAAGAGAGGGAAGGAAGGCTGAGGGGAGAACCAGATGATACAGTACTCCTAATCCTGGAGTTGAATGGGAAAAGGCAGATGAATTCTTGGGTGTGGGTGCTTTAGTCAGGAGAAAAGCATGTGTGGGAATCCCACATCTACTTTACCGATCTCACCTGGGGTGTCATTCTCTGACCACTAGGGAATGCTTATTTAATTAGATGCTAGATGCAATGAGCACATTTAGTGTCGCATAAGTAAAAGAAAAACAATGAAAGAGTAAACATTCCTTTGTTTGTTTTGCTGCTTTCTAGGAGGGAGGGTGGGAGAGAAGAATAGGAGGCAGGATCCAGTCTCATTGCAGATATGCTTAAAGCACTGTCTTACACTCAAGATTGTGGATGCAGGGAAATCACTTCAGATTTTCTTGGCTTTGAGAAGGTAGTTAAACAGAAAGAGGTGACTGGTTTTTCACAGCACCAGTTAAAAAAGAGACAGCTGAAAAGAGAGAAAGTATCACTCTCTGCTCTAGCCAAAAGTGGGATGGTAGCAGTTGGCTTGGGAGTATGGCTCTTCAAGATGTAAAAATATACAAGCACTCTGAGGCCTCACCCGTAATGGAAGGGATCCAGGGAATACTCTTACTGTTCCCAGGCTTTGTTAGCCTGTAGCAAAGAATAAAACTTTGCACTGATGATGAATTAGCCTTTAATGCTTCACTACTCCATGAGAAACTCACCACTGTCTTGTTTCCTTCAGTGGTAGAGGAAGAAGAGGAGAGGAGCTCCGCAGAGTTTGAAGAAACAATGAATGGAACTACAGTATCCTCAATTATCTTGCGTTCCTAAAAAAAGAGGGTTAGTAGAGAGCTGGGGTTAAAAATACAGAATGTCAATCATGAGCTTAAGAAGTACAATCATAAAGTTTGTCTGTGTGCCATATTTAGATAGCTAGGTAAGGACTTGTGGTACCAAGAATAACAGTAATACCTCAATTTTTCATTTGCTTCAAGGCGTTGCACTCCCTTTCTGTTAACCATTACCGTATTTGAGATGGCATGTGCAAAACTGGAAAGAATATTCCACTTGGGATGGCACCACTGTGTCTCTCAATACCAATCTATTAAACTTCATATAAAAATATGAAATAATGGTACAGAAGAAACTTATTCTGAACATTGAAAAATAATTTATTGTTCAGATCACAAGCATGGCCTTCAAGCACAGATGATATCAACCTGCATAATGAACAACTAGTCAAACTGAAAACATTAGTATTTTCCAATTTCGTGCCATAATGACCCACATACAACAGAAGAAAACTGCTATCTTTTATATTGCTAATATTCTACAATTGCAAGAATTAAACATTTCCTGTGGATTTTTTTTTTTTTTTTTAAACAAGTTCAGTTTACAAAATATCTTACATGATCAAGCCCAAGGCAGACATCAATTTCATCTGGAGTCCAGGAACCAAGCGTACGCCAAAATGCAGAAGGCTTTGCCTCCGGAGGGAAGTTTGAGCGAGCCCAGACGTAACCCATGCTGACTTACCCAGACTTGCACAGCAATTAGATACCTCTACCTATGTGGAGGTTCTGAAGATATCTGTCTAAATATTTAAATATTCGTCCTTGGTGCCCATGACAGTGTTTAAGAGAAATGATCCTCCTGAGAATTCAGCCTTGAGAAGGCTTCTCCTTAAATGATCTAGGTGTGGAACTTTTTTGTTATGTAAGTGGGTGCATTTAAATACCAAAGAAAAAGTAATTAAACAGCCTCCTCCTTTGAGCATTATACCTCCTCGTAGTATCTACGCTCCTCCTCTTCAACTTCTCTCTGGGCCTTTTCCCATTCCTCTTTCAGCTTGCTCTGCTCCTTCTGATACTTCTCCTGTAAGAAGATACAAATGCAGGTAAATTCAGAGCATTCTGTATTAGGAGTAAATTCTGTAATATTGCCACAGTGAAATTGAAACTGATAAGAGTAGTTTAATCAGAAATAGGATTAAATAGGAGGATAAAAATTTGAAACATTCATGGGTGTCAAAAAAAGCTTCTTTTCCTTCTCTCTCCACTTGTTTCTAGCACTTACATTTAGTACTTTCAAGGAACTTTTAACACACTAGAAGAATTTTAATTTGTTAGAAGTTTTTAAATCTTTGGTCAGAAATGAAAGTTAAGCCCAACAATTTCAATAATTCCTTGTTTATTTATTAATTAATAACAAGAAGATATTAACAAGGAATTAAGAGTTCCAAACAGCTATCACACACCCCAAAACATCTAGGCATGGATTTTACATTAGAAACTTCAGCAAAGGAGCATACAAACAAGAAGGTTTTGCTGATACTGGTACTGATTTAAGAGAGATGCCAGTGCAATTTAATGAAAGATGAATACCTGTGCAAGTTTAAAAGATAAATTGAGTGTAAAGGTTTGAAGAGCGTAAGCTTCTAAGTAGCTAAGTGGCTTATCTTCCTCCTTTTTGGAATAATTTATTGAGAATTGTTCTCACATGAAAAATTATCTCAAAGAGTTCTTTAAAATTGTTTGACCAAACTGGTTTTAATACGGGGAAGAACAGTGACTTCCATATCCCTTTTACCTCAGTTCCAACTTCCGTTCAAATTAGAAACTACATCTGCCTAATCCAGAAGAGATGCATTTACTATTGATACCCACACATGCCAGAAAAATTATGCTGTGAATTGTACACAATTTTAAGAGGAAACAACCTATTAGCTAAAAAGAATCAATCTCAAGAAAGCAGTAGAGACACAAGTCACTCTTAAAAGATGAAAAGACTCCATTTTATTATTCTCCATCCTTTGACAGCTGCTTGCTCTTCTGTTACATGGAGGAAAGATATGATTTCTTTATGACCAAACCTAATCACAGTTTCAAATGACACTACTGACCGATAGGGAAATTCAAGTTCTCAGGGCTACTGCGCTTCTTCCAACTAGAACATAACCTGGACAACCTGGACCTTTTAGAACTTACCCTACTACTAGGCAAAACCAGTGGCTCTTTAAATGGGGTTCCCCCTTCTCACAAAGAACCCCCAAACTCTTTGTGTCCAAATTTAGCTTGGTGTTTTCAAAGATTAAGCTGTGAATGAAGCAGAAGTCTACAAAAGTCTGTTAAGACCATCATTTTAAAGATGACTTACATAGGCATAAGGGTCAGTGAATTTGTCAGTCTTGAGAGAGAGGGTCCAAGTAATTAGCCTATGCTTAACATACTTTAAATATAGTTATGGATGGACATTTAGTTTAACTCCACACTGGAAAGCAGAACTAAGTCCTTCTGGTCTTTCCATGTAGTGGGGAAGGGAGACATGTAGTTTCTTCCCTACCTGAAGCAAGCGTTCTTGCTCATGCTGCCACCTTTCCTGGCGCTTTCGCTCTTCTTCTGGATCCCAGGACCAAAAATTGAATCGCTTGCATGAAGGAAAACCAAACTATTAGACTTTGACACTACACTTCACAGGCTACCAGAGAAAGCTACACTTCACCTGGTCTACCCCTGGCAAGGATGTTAAAAATGGGTAATTGAGAACTAGATAATGGTTCTCTCAGCGGACAATGATCTTAGCTTCATTGACACTTGGGATTGCTCACATGTATCCAAACGATAAATAATAATTTGGTTTGCTAAGAAAGGCTTGGGAAACTTCAAATGGAGGAGGGAAAATAATGTAAAAAGATCTGAAAGCAAGCTCTAAACAGCACTGAACCGAGATACCTGCAGATACTCAAATTTAAAGAACGCATCTATTTTGCTTCTGTATAATCTGCGCAACATGCAGAACAATTTGTAATAGTGAAAAATATTCTCTCATTTCATACAGCTGCCAGCACAACAGCCTATTCCTTCATTTTAAATTTTTATCTATAATGAAATAAAATCTCAGATTTCACTCAGGATCCTGTTACATGATACATGTTTAAAATCCTTATAATCAAGGGACATTTTAGACATTTAATGTTATTTTCCTTTCTGCTAAGAGTCGCATTTGAGTTTGATAGGAAGAGATGATGTCTATTTTGTGTGACAAACAGAATATGAAATACTGGGTACTTCAGAGTAGCATTTGTGGTATTTGTTTGTGGGGTTTTTTTCCCACTGAGGAGACACTAGAACTGTCGTCTCCTATAATTTCTATACATCTAAAATAGAATGGATGATGTGGAGTTACACATTGTTTCAAGACTGTGACACTTTAGTGGCTCCAGCAACTGAGTACTCTATAGCTAATGTTCTCTCTGGATAGGAGAAGAATTCAGACCATGTCTTTGATTTGCATTGTATTTTTTTTTCCTCTCTCATTTCCGTAAGAAAAAATAAACTCATTCTGATTTGGGGATGTTAAAAAACAGTCAGCATAAAAAACATCACTTTTGCTAAACACATATCTCTAAATCAAACAACAATGCAAAATGGTACTCACGTTTGATTTGTCACCACCATCAGAATCAGCTATTAAAAAAAGAAAAATAAAAGACTAAATTTAACGTAGCAAAATGAGCTTAGTCTGCAATTAAAGCTACATTGGATCTGTATAAAAAAGATTCATGTTAGTTTCCTATTTGCTCCCACAACCAAATGCAAATAAACCAGAAAAACAGATTACACCCATCACCAACAAAACTATTTTTCATCTGGGTATAGAGGAGCACAAGATTAGCTAACATTAGGTTCTACTCTATCACTAGCTAATGCCATCTACTTCTGGCCACAGACGTTAGCAGTGGTTGGACACCAAGTGTTACCTACCGTGATCTACTTTTCCCTTCGTGATTCAGTGCAAGGAAGGAAAAAGCACAGCAAAGCTAAAAGGGTGGGACTACACTATTCAAGAGTCACAGTTACGAAGAGAACCATTGCCATTTTCTATCCAAATGAAAATTAGGCTGATTTAAAGCAATTAAAGATAAGGTATTTATATGCAGGTAATTTCATTTGGGTGCCCAAAACCAGAGCATCACAACAATGTTCAACCCAACAGCTCTTTGTCAACTGTGCAGCAGGAATAGACACTTTCTACGGAAGCGAGAGGTAGAACAAGTGCCCGTGATCATCAGCTTTCACCCCAGCCCCATGTCCGAAGACACCTGTGACTGGAGGCAGCAGAAGGGCTGAAGCTGGTCTTAGCACCGCATTTACCTGACTGCGAGAAAAACTGTGAGCGCCGCCAGTTGTTGCGAACCCTAAGCGGGACCGCGGCCCCGCGGGGCGGCTCTGCAGGCAACGGCATCGAGACAAAACAAGAAACACAGCGTGGTCAAAAGGCGATGACAGACTCTCAGACCCAAGCCACCTCAGCCATGAAAGGGATTTTGACTACAACCGCTTTGGCCCATCGCTCCTAGTTCACAGTGGACCCGCCGATCACACGGACTGCCTGTATTCGAATGCTGCTTCTGTAACATGGCACCTAACCTTACACGAGAGCTCTAGCACACTAATGCGAGGCACAGGCTGCTGCCCCTGACGGTCTTTGCATGGCAGTCGCATTCATTCCTATTGCAGACACAGGTTTTAAAGGATTTTGTGATCCTTTCAGCACCATACATGCTGTGAACGCTAGAGAGCAGACAAGTGTTTCAGCGTCACTCAGAAAACAGGCGTGAGACTTAGGATCTGTGACCTGATGTTCGAATCTATTTGTGCCTGACATAAAATACTGTTCTCAAAGCCTGTTTGGAAAGCACCTCCCCACTTAAGTCAGACTTCTATTCCTTTTCAGGCAACGCTGCTTTCCACAGTGGAACAACTTAATCAGTCTCGAACTTGAAAACACTAGGATAATCAGTATTTTACCTATACATCAATTAACAACCTAATAAATTCTAAAGGGGAAGAAAACATCAAGATTATTTTTCTCTCTTTCACAGTACCTACATATATGCACCTCTAAATTCAATATAAAACTCAAACTACTAAACACTATCGATCTCAAGCAAAATTTTTTTACAAAGGAAAAAAATAAAAAGAAAAATCTGCTTGGCAAGAACTCGTGATGGGCACAGGCCAAATTCAGGGATATGGTCAGATATATGTATTTTTTTGTCTATGAAAAAAGAGCTCCACATGAGCAGTGGAGTGCAGAATTTATCTACAGAAGTTTTTATTATGAGGTAAAACCAATTACTAAGAAATTTTAATCTGTGAGCAGCAGTACTAATAAAATATAATACAGCTTTTACTGCTAGGCCAGATAAGTGTGAGATAAGGCTTTTCCTGTCCCGCTTCTTTGTGTCACAGTTTTGCTGTGGTGTTTAAGGGGAAGAGCCAGAAGAATTCTTTGCATTGCAGAAGCCATGCTAGCATTACCAGTCAGATGCAACCAGAAAATAACCACTTTAGCTCTGAAACCCTCCAGGTCATTGATTAGGCACTTCTCCCTGAACACCACACACACATATTCAATTACTGTCCAGTTGAGTTCTCAAATGCTTTTGCTCACCTTGTAGACCAGAATTCTGCAGAGTAACTTGGCTGGTCTCGGGTAGTTTCTTTAAAAATGGCAATATTACAGTCCCCTCTTGTTCCAGGGATTTTGGTTTCATCACCTGTTCAGATATTTGGGAGCAGAAAATAGAATTCAAAAATCAGCAGGTTCAGTCAAAGGTTAACTTAAACACTTTCTACTTATTTTCTGAATCAATGTTATCAAAGATGAAGCCTCCATCTCCAGAATTACAACATGGAGTTGCAGTACTGAAGTCCTGGAAATAACTGGTATCTGTTTGCTGTTGATGTTTACACTGTCTTGCACACCAAAGCTGATGCTAACTCAGGACCAACATCTAACTTATGTGACAGAGCTATATGGTCATGGCCATTTTACCTTTGCCATCACCCGCACTTGTTCGGCACAAGAGGACTAAGAGGGTAAGCTCCACTGTCTACACCTTTTGGATACTCTGCCCTCCCAAGACGTGGTGGGACTGGGGTTTGCAGTTTTAGTTCTCATTTCTGCTCCAGCCAGTTTACAGGTTCAAATGCTACAAGCAGACACTGGGGAGTTCCTTTGGAGGGGAGAAACTCTCTGATGAACATAGGATTTCACACAGAAACCATCCTGCAAGGTCATTCCCTGGCAGATTGTTTTGAACAAACTCCTGAAGTGACATTTATATAGAGAAAAATACTAATTTGCACAAGTAACATTTCCGTGTGAGATTTATCTTCTTTTTTTGTTTTGTTTTCCACTCCCTCTTTCTTGCCCATACATACCTCCAGCATAGAAGGGAGCTCTGCTTCCTTCTGCTGCTCCATTTCAAGTTTCTTCACATCTTTCTCACTTGAAGCAGCTTCCTCTGAAGTGACAGGACTGGGGAGAAATTCTAATCTCTTCACAACAGGGCTGGCACAAGCTGCAGTTGATTTGAATTGTTTTTGATCTGAGCCTAAAGTCACACATACAGATAATGTTGTGAGGTTAAGATATTTTTTCAAATAAAATGTATACCTATTTCTTACAATCAGATATACTGCTAGTGCATTTACTGGATCTTTTTGAATAAAAATCTTTCTTCAATACAGGCAAAATTAATCTCTCAGGGAAGACAAGATTTTGAGAGTGAAATTCACCTGACAAAATGTAGTTGCTTATATGGCATCATGGGACACCCTTCAGGGTCAACAGAGGAAGTTCTTGGAGAGAGTCACCCACACTATTTCAGACACTATTCTTTGGCTGAGATGAGCTATAACCTACAATATGCCTACTAAGGCATAGATCTCTCTACTGAAGTTATGTGGTGACTCCTACCCTAAGATGCTACCCAGACAAGTAGCTACACCATGTTTATCATGGCCTTGCTGTTAGCCCTAAAGGATACTTAAGTTTGCCTGTTTCCACTAAACCATGTCAGCCAAGCATCAGACAGCAAGCAAACTGTGCTAACAGGAATCCCTGGATTGGAATAACCTAGCTGTCATACAGTTCTTAAAAATAAAACAAGTTGATGCTGTTTATGGGAGAAGGGACCAGCAGCACATGGGCCTACGGTTGAGGACTGCGACAGCTAAACTACTGTCAGCTGCTACCACCATCAGAAGGAGAGCAGTTGGCAGCATCCCAGGCAGTCCACAAACACCCAGCCAATTCCCTAACCTCTAAAGCGGAATCTCAGCTTCAGATCCTGTCCCCTCTCCAACCATGGCAGCAGTGGCAGGTTCTAAAAGTACCCCTTTTGACAGCCTAGGAGAGTGAACTAAGAAAGAGATGCACCCCATGGCTCCACTAAGAACCTGCACACAAGCAGAGACAAGAGCTGCTCCTGCTGCCAGGCAGACACACACTATTTTAGAGCAGTCCCCACATGATTAGTGGCCTAGGGGTCACAGCAGAGAAGTATCTGGCTTGTACTGAACAGCAGAGGAGGCTGCTTATTCTACGAGAAGGTCACACATTTTGCACCACATCTATTCCTCCAAAGCAGACATAAGAAAAAAACACGTTCCTTTACCATTTCAATTTTTGCAATGCTATCTCAGTTCTCCTTGCCAGCCAATAACAAACTTTGTTATCAATACTTAATGTGTAGCATTTCTCTCAGGTGTGGAACCTGTGGCTTTGTGATTTGTAGACAAGTATCGCCAGCTCATCCCTGCTGACTCTTGAGAGTAGACGTTGGTTTGTTCACCACAAGAGTGCAGTTTCTAAATTACCTGCTGGCTGCAATTCAAGATTGTTAACCTCTGTGCTTTGGCATCTATGAGCCAAAGTAATTAAGTCAGCTAATGATCCCTTGTTAATAGCCCGTGTGCTTCAGAGTCTTGCAGCCCATCAAGAAAAGGCTGGATATGCTTCAGATTAGAATGGGAACTATACCCCACTGATGTTTGAGGAAAATGCTCAATTGTTTAAATCACACTTAACCACAACAAATAGGAGCATTATGCTTATATACCAATTAACAGTCAGAGATCTCATTTAAATACCTACTTCAAATAGTACCTTTACTTACCCATACCAAGCTGAACTTTGATTTCATTTCAAAAAATGAATAGCAAAGAAAGACCATCAACATAGTATGATAGGAGGCAGTGGCTAAAATGGCTACTCAAAGGTAATGCTTCAGAAACACCCTTTTGAGGAAAATGGCTTCAAATTTTACCAGCAAATTCCTTTCTCCAGTTTAGGAATTATGCATAAGGGCTTGAAAGTAGAAAATCAGAAGTGTGCACAATACTGTCCATTTAAAGCTCTTATGAGGACTGAAGTGCCCCTTCTTATTCTCCTTCCCCACTCCTTAATGTCTTGGGCAGGGGAAAAAAAAAAAAAAAAAAAGTGTTAAAATGAAGCTATTACTGACTGATAGTTTTTGCCTGCTTGCTTTCTGGTTACAATATGCTGTGGCACCAGCTTTTTACTCACAAAAGTGTCACAGCACACTACTTGCAACCCGAGCAACACACAGTCAGGTGTGTCATTGCAACCACAGAATCACAAAACAACCCAAGTTGGAAGGGACCTTGAAAGATCATCTGGTCCCACTGTTTGTGGGAAAGGGAGCCCAGAAGAGATTGTCTAGCAGCCTATTCAGTCACACCTTGAAAACCTCCAATGATGGGGACTCACCGCATCACAGGAGGTTGATGCAGTGAGTGACTGGTCTTACTGTAAAGAATATCTTTATATCAAGATTTCTAACATCTTCTGCATTTTCTAATAAATGCTCTTGGTGCCACTGCAGATGCACTTATGTACTCCTGCTACAGGGTGGGCCTAAATTCCAGCAACATCTGTGGGCAAGTGTTGGGGTGAGGGCAATAACAACGACCACCAACCCACCTGGCGATGGGCACACCGGGCTTGCAGGTCCCACACTTCCAGGGCTGTCCTCGACCTGCTGGCTGGCTGCTGTATCTGCTTCCACTGAGGAGGCCTGCAGAGAATAATACAGTAGAAACATAGTAAAAAAAAAAAAAGCACGTTAATTCCTCTAGGCAGTACTTGCTGCTTCTTTGTAACGTGTTTGAACCAGATTGGTCTAGAGCTCAGCAGGGAGCTGGGGAGTATGTTTTGGGGCAGTATGCGCTGCTTGGGGGCTGAATCACTGAGCTTTAATCTCCTTTTCAAACCCTTCATCAGCAACCATCATGCAGTTGGTTTGGAATAGCTCCTACAAGCCTTTAGAATTGTAGGATATCTTGCATTGTGTTAGCTGGAGATAAGCATACATTTCACCCCTAATTTCCTCTTCCAGAATAACACAAAAACGTATGCATTAGTGAATACATAGCACATACTAGGGCTTGAAAAGTGGCAAAGTAATTAAATACTTCCTTTATTTCACGGTTGTCTAAACAATCTGTTATCTGAAGGGAAAAGCCAGAGTCAGTATTAAAGGTAATGAAATACTTGAAAGACTATTAAGAGAGGACTGAAAAAAATATGGTGAGAGCATATCGAGCCAATAATCCAAATCCCTTTGAAAAATCAGCTTCCTGACCTAGGACAAGGCTGTTGCAGAGCTAAAACCACACTGTCAAAACAAGGGTAGCACTACAGCTGATCTATTTAGCAGCTTCCACCATACATCCGCTTTCCCAACGGGAACCAAGAAAAATGTGCAGCAAACCAATCAGCCACTGAGCAGTGCTTCTCATGCATGAAAGATCTAGAAAATGGCACATTCAGAGGAAAATAAAAAAAGCAAGCTACTTTTAGAAATGAAAAGTAACATATTTCAGAAATAGCCTGTTGTATGCTCGCTTTCCTCCCAGCCCTCCATTTTATTATCAGCTGCAAAGGAAGAAATCTAATCAAATTTCCTCTTTTCTGGGGGCAGGATTCAGTCCTCCACCTTCCACATGGATCCTGTTTCCCATCCCCAGAGACCCACATGAGCCTATGGCTCATCCATCCATGCTCCCTGAAGAGCAGGCCTAGACTCTCACAGCTTGGTCACTGGGGACGTCTGCTGGCAATACCAACAGGATGCCAGCACCTGTGGACACACTTTGGCTCCAGAGAGCTTTGCTGTCAGCAGTGCTCAGGAATCCCTGCATCTCTTCTCCTCTCTGGAGATACATGCTCCAGAGAGAGGCAGGCAATGAGCCTGGGAAGGTGCCCTGCAAGGAAATGTGGGGACTGGTGCAGGTCCGTGGCTGGGGGCAGTGACCCAGGTGAGCCCAGAGGGCAGAGAGCAGTGCTGGGAAAAACAGGAGCCCATGGCTGCCAAGGGCTGTGCTGCCACCTCACAGCAGAACAGTGCCAGATCACAGCCGTGAGCCTCTAGAAGTGGCAGCACGTCTCCTCTGGAGCCTGCTAGGGCTGGCTGCCTGCCATCCTCCCTGCAGCACCCTTGCCCCCACCTACCTGAATCCTCCGCCCCAGGCATGGCACAGGGACACAGAATCATTTAGTTTGGAAAAGACCTTTAAGATCATTGAGTCCAAATGTAAACCAAACACTGCCAAGCCCACCACTAGGACCATGTCCCTAAGCCCACAGTCTGCACATCTTTTAAATACCTCGAGGAATGGTGCCATAACCACTTCCCTGTTCCAGTGCTTTACAACCCTGCGTATGAAAATGTTTTTCCTAATGTCCAATCTAAACCTTCCCTGGTGCAACCTGAGGCCATTGCCTCTTGGAAATGGGAAAAGAGATGGACACTCACCTTGCTACAACCTTCTTTCAGGTAGTTTTTGAGAGTGGTAAGATTTCCCCCAAGACTCCTTTTCTCCAGACTAAATAAACCCAGTTCCCTCAGTTGCTCCTCACAGGACTTGTTCTCTAAACCCTTCACCAGATTTTTTGCTATTCTTTGGACATGTCCACCTCCTACCTAGAAGTGGTTCTCAAACTGGACGAGGCAGATAGTGAAATACACACTCTAAAAAGGTAGTATGGAAAGTTTAGAGGACCTCCTCTCCACCACGTCCACCTGTGAGCATGCCTACACCAAATGCAAACAAGGCTGCTCCATGTCTCACATGCTCCAACGAGGGATGACTGTTGGAGATAAGGCACAGGCTAAAAAGTGGGCCCTAGAGGAACACTCCCAAGACTTCAAGTCCTGTGCTCTAGGGATTTGCTCCTTGCCATTCTCTTGCTCTTTTCTCCCATATAACCCACCTCTCCCTTCCCCAGCCCATCTTGATGCTAGCCTGTGTTTCAGTGAGAGCTTTCTCACCAAAAGCCCCTGCAGAAGAACACTGTAACTAAAATGCCTCCTTCAGCTTCAGTTCTGGCTCCTGACATGACTGCAGCCAGGGGAGAAGCTACTGGAAAATTTTCCCAATTTTGCTCAATGAAGAAATAAGTATTTTCTCTACGAGGACAGCCAGGCAGTACAACAGGCTGCTCAGACAGGTTGTGCCATCTCTGTCCTTGGAGCTTTTCAAGACTCAAATGATCAAGCCCTTAGAAACATGTTTTTTATCTCACGGCTGGTTTTCCTTTGAGCAGAAGACTCAGCTAGAGACCCACAAAATGGATTATTCTGTCACTCTACTACCTAAAAACCTCCATTAAACTTAAAACAAATGGCTATTAACAAGAGCTCAGGGTTTGCCCAAAGTGAGGTAGATTTTAACGGGGCACTCACACAAGAGGCACTCACCCAACAACCCTACCCACTGCTCCAAAGCATAAGCTCTTAAAGAAAAAAATTGTTGCAAATTTAAATTATTAACATCAATTTGGGTAAAGCAGTGAAACTCACCCTCTGCAAAGAACAAACCGCCCAAACAAAAAAAAAACTCCCCCCCACCCAAAAAAAAAAAAAAAAAAAAACAAACTTCAAGCTTTAATTTCAATCTGAGGGTGATACAAAAAAGCATTAAACAGCCTTCAATACACCCAGGGAAGCTAAGTGCTGATGGCAGCTGGACCTGGGGTAAGAGCACAGCCACACTGGCCTCCCAGAGGGTTTAAAAACCTCAGCAAATGCACAGACGTGACACACTTTTATCACCTCTGGGTCTAGAGTTACCTCAGGAACCTAAACATGGTGCTGTGTCATGTAGCTATCCCACACAAGTGCAATAACTAAATCTACCCATAACCAGGAGGTTGAACCAGGTATAGACATAGATAATATTTATAGAAATCTTTTCAAGGAGGAGTTAAAAAAAAAGCTACTACTTGCTGCAGGAAAATTGAATTTTGCAATAGCATGCTGCAGAAATTCTGTTCCTGCTCACAAGACTTGACTCTTCCTCCTCCCTCTGCTGAGCAATTAAATGCTAGTGACATACAGCTAAAAATATAAAACTGATTAGTAAGTAATTTATAAAAAAATTAAGTCATCTTCACTGGGGAACTCTCTCATTCCCCATATATCTAATTCTATTTATAATACCAATATCCACAGGTATATGATACATTTAAGAAAATTCTTGTACTGATACAGGCGATAAAAATGTCTTTTCTACCACAATCATCATTCATGTTTTGCAAATATTTTTGTAATCAAATAATGATGTTATCACTGTATGCCATGAAAAAGGCATATAAGCATTTCATTGTACCTAACAGGGTCATATTTTGACGTGGACACTTAAAAACTGATCAACTTGGTGAGTGATGTTTCTGAGGTGTTCCAGAGGAGCTCATTCACAGTTTTGGGATGAAGGACCCACGTAGCCTCTTGGCATCAACCAACTGCACCCACACGAGTTCTTGTGGGCAGAGGCATCATTCTGCAGGACCACAGTGCCACTCCATACACTGGCTCTGTTGCAGGTGCCCTACGAGGGAAGGTCACGCAGCACCTGCTGGTCCACTGCCACAGACAATGAAACCCTCAAGGGAAGGAGGAAAAAACCTTGCTGCATAAGGGCTGTGGTTACCTCTGCCCCAGATCCAGGCTGGTATGAAAACTCTGTCTCATTAACTCCTGAAATCTGAAGAATGCTGCATCCTTGGCCTGGTGTTTTTATTACCCCATGCATATAGCTACCCAGGAACTCCCCCATTTAGGACTTAGAAGCCTTTGTCCGTGATGGAAAGTTAAATATTGTGATTTCATTTGCAGTTACGAGCACAACAGTAATAGAGGACAAAGTAACGCTCGGTTCTGCTAATCATTTAACAAAGGCACAAGCACAGTTGACTACACGGTGTTATCAAACACCTATTAGGCATGGAAATAAATTAGTTCAGTTAGTGGCAGATGGGGGTTTTTATCCCATAACCTAGGATATCAGCCCAAATATTTCTTTAATTAACAACATACATGCTAGAAATAGCCACATTTCCTATTGCTGTGACAGAACCATACACCCTTATAAAACCCTGAAAATACAGGAACTAGAACTGCTAAAACACTGAACATCACAACAACTACAAGAACTCAAACTCCAAAAGAAGTTACAATAGAACTTTATTAACCCTTATTGTAAATTAAATCAAAATGTAGGTCAGTTAACACTACTTGTACACAAAATCAGGTGAAATTTCATTGCTGTATTTTCTATGAAAACATGACAAAAGCAGCTGTCTGGAATCAGTGAGAATGCAGAGATATTGGGAAGAATCAGGTTAGAACTACAGTTTAAATTCTGTAAAATCACTCAGGAATGAAGTTGGTTCCATTATCAATAGCCACGTGTAGAAACTGCCTGACACATCTTTCCAACTTCTGTGACTGAAATGGTACATGTATCATTAACTTTAAAATTTTCATACAATGATTTCCTCATAAAAACTAGAAAGTAGTGGTTTCTGTTGTTGTGAGTGGTAGGGGTGGTGTGACCTTGGGCTGCCACAGCTAAGTGCCTTGCACGCTCTTCCAGTATAGCACTACAGCCAGAACACTGCTCTGACACGTTAAATCATCTGCCTCTTCTGGCACCTATATAACGCTATACTCAGGCCAGCTATTACAACCACAGATGAAGGTGGATCAGCAATTGACAGAGAAGTCTCTGAAGTGTTGCAAGAAATAGCATGAAGTATTCCTGCTAGTCATTCTTCTACAGTTATTACTGCTCAACTGAGATGTAAAATAAGCTCCTGTCACTCATAGACACTGAAAGTGCAAGGGTGTCTGGAGGACAGGAGACATGAATGTTCAATTCATAACCAAATCCTGAATATAGGTCCCTTCTAGCTGCTTTGAAGCTTTGCTGCTCTCACTTCTCATCCTAAACCTTTTTTCCCTTCAGGTAGTTCATCCCTCCACGCATCCTCCCATGTGTGGTTCAATGCAAAGCTGTCAATCTGGAACAGACATACTCACCCTACAAGTGTTTCTTGCAACAAATCAAAGAACAAAGACTTGTCCTACCAGATATGTACAAATCGGGATTTCAACCCTGCTCTCCTGTAGCTTGGCCAACAATCCCAACCACAAGAAAGCTTATACTTTAATCTCAGTTCAATCAGTGGATTTTTGAAGATGAAGGAGTGTGTTACTTGGATATATATAAAAAAAGCTTATTCTGTGCCAAGCTTGCAGTGAGTAGAAACGGACAAGTCTAAGCTAGCTAGTGAAAAATGAAGACAGCCAAAATCTCTCCCCACCATCACCACTCCGCCCTGATCTTTTTAAAGTTGCTGTCTATATTTATTTTTCTTTCAGCTGATCAGAGCAAAGCTATAATTAGAGCTATAACAAGCGAGTAATTTCTAAACGCTCATACAAAGATCGCTTAAAATAAAGTGATGTTACTCACTGACAAATTAATCCCCTACACTAAAATCTGCACAAATATTGTTTTAAAACAAAACACGTACATTGCCAACTTCTGATTCAAAGAGCTAGAGGATACAACTTCTCAGCATTTGCAATGTGCATAACTGTTCTGTATAATGGAAAGAAAATATGACCTAATGGCCAACAGTTAGGACCAAGCTTTGGAGACGATTTTCACGTTATTGCTGGCATTGCCACTGACTGATCAGTCTTTGCGCCTTTGCCCCTGTTTTTCCAGCTGCAGTAAGAGAGGTGTGCTTTACCTACTGCCTCTCTTAGCAGCACACTGCTCCATGAACACTGGTGGGATATTTTCATCGAGCTTATAGACCAAATTTATCCTTCCTAGCTTTAAATCACAGGTGTATTCAAAGTAGCTTAACAAATTTTGCCTAAGTCCCTTCTAAAATCCCACCCCCCTAAATCTAAGTACTCTATCTATACACTACAGACACAAGTAAAGTTTGTTTAAAATATTTTTGTTTACCATCCTTCCCACCTGCTGTAGCTTTTTGCATCTCATTTCCTAGCAGACTGAGGCCAGAGTTAACTATGTTTTCCAATCAGTCTCTGATTGCCAGTCATTTGATTCACATTTAGATGGAGTTGTTCTCTGTCAAAAAGACAACCGACGCTGAGGTCTCACCCATATGAAATGATCCCTGCACTTCTCTAGCTCCTCCAAAACCTCAATCACATTAAAGTTTTAAGTGGTGCAACTGATTAAACCATTTTCCAAACTTCAGGCCAAAGGAGCTGTTGAATTACAGCTGCACAACATCTTCCCATATTGCAGACAACGCCTGAGGCCGGCTGGACAGATTTAGAGCAGGGCTACAGAGCTTCAAAGGGAAGCCTGCCAGGGGGAGAGAAGACAGGACTAGCCCATTTGACAAGTGAACTGAAACAGCAGGGAAGCAGCCCTAAGAAGGATGGAGGAGGAGGAGGAAGGGGTATGCAAAGAACAGGAAGAGAATCAGAAGGGGAGGACAGGAGGACCAAAGGTAATGTATATATGAAAAGGAATATATACTTCATCAAAGAGACTCAGGGCAGAAAAATGAATGAATAAAATACAAAACCAAAACAAATCTCAGAGAAACTAGAGGGGAAAAATGCCCTAGAAACAGCATCTCTGAACAGGCAGAGGAACTAGCGCCTGTGAAAGCCTGGGCAGTACACAGGTAACAAGAACTGTATCAATAAAGGAAAGTATACAAATAAAACTGGTGAAAGCAAGTTTAGAAAAGGCATTGAAAAAATGCTTGATTTGTAAAAGTTTTCTCAAGGCAAAAGAAACGTAGTCATTTCTTCCACTTCAGACAGCTCTGCTTCTTCATCTCAGCTGCTTTTCTATCCCCGTTTTCTGTCACCTTCTCCTCCTCCTCTCCTAAAAATTCAGTAGGGTTAAGCATCAGACAAAAACTATAGCCCTGGTTTCTTCTTGGGGGAGGTGTCACAATGGCAGCTTCAGAAGGCTTTCTTACTTCCAAGAATGTGTAGCTTGGAAGCCCCATCCTGATGGGGCAAAAAGCAAACCCCTTCTTCCCCTCTGCAGGGCTCACGGTAATAGCCAGAGTTACCCAGCATCCTACCCAGCAAGAGGCCACATTTTATGAGGAGTGGGACAAGCCCACGAGGTTCTTTTCTTTCATAATTTGGATTCCCAACCTTCCTTGGAGGAGTCGTATCTTGAAAGAGGAGTTCAGTGTTTCAGATTCTGCAGATGCAGGCTAATGTTCTGTTAGTTGTCCACAAACCAAAGTAAAATAGGCACAGGGAGAAGACAGAGAAGTGAGTCCAGCATAGTTGTCCCATTCTTGCAGGTAAGGCCACAGACCGATCACATCTATATTGAGTTGCCTATAGCAGTGTTGGTCTGTCCTCCAATGCACACAGTGCATCAGTATCATGCCTCATCTTTGTAACCTGGCATCTAAACCCTTCCCAACCATGAACCAGGGCACTCTTGTATGCTCAATAGCTAAATTATTGCCTATGCCTTAGTCCAAGGCATGGGAACCTGGAAAATTAAAACAAAGCAGATGGGTAAAGCGAAGCAAACATCTAGAAGATGAACTTCTAATCTAGCAAGCTGAAACACAGGAAGTTTCACTTCAACATGAGAAAAAACTTCTTCACTGTGAGAGTGACAGAGCACTGGAACAGGCTGCCCAGGGAGGTTGTGGAGTCTCCTTCTCTGGAGACTTTCAAGACCCGCCTGGATCTGTTCCGGTGTGGCCGGCCCTGGGTGTTCATGCGCTAGCAGGGGGGTTGGACTCGATGATCTCCAGAGGTCACTTCCAACCCCTATCATTCTGTGGCGGTCAAATTCCCTTCCAACCACAGGCAGGTCTCATTCTCTTTCCCCCCATCATGCTCATTGCATTCTGCTTGTTTCTCCTCAAAGCAGTCTCCTCTCCTTGCTCTGCCCTTGATGTGCTTGACGCGCATACTTTTGCTTGAAGCTGAAGCACCAGAAGTGATTATGATTTGCACTACCAAGACACATTATTGATGAAATCATGAAACTAGCAATATAAAATCCTTAGTTAGAGCAGAGAAACTCTGTCAATAGCACCATTTGGGTGCACACTCGTTCCCTCTAGAACGCTTTATCATTAAGTGCACTCAAGCTTACAAATCAGGAGGTATTCTGCAAATGTCCAGGTCACAAGGAATGTGAGAATTCAAGCTCTTCTGCCTCCTTTGCCAATGTCACCACGAGGGCTAAGACACTGGAAGCAGAAACTGGACACAAAAATTCTGTGGTCAGCTGGCCACATCATCCTCAAAGCTGTAGAAAGGGAAGGATGAGAGGGCATCAAACAGGTACAAACACATCCAAGCCCTAACAGTGGCTTCTCTTGCTGATTTTCCTCCTTCCTTCCTTTATTCCTTCCACAGCTGTACTGGTCTAGAAATCCTAAAAAAGGAGACAGTAACACTTTCATTTGGCTACTTTTCTGATCACCGTTTTGCTTCCAATCTACAGCAAGCTGAGGCTCTTCTCTGTCCTCCAAACATTCCCATCATCAGCTCTCCCATATCAGAAGCAATGCTTACCTGGCTTTCCCTCTACAGCCAATTTATTCCGATAGGAGCAGCCTCTGCTCTGCCATCCCTTCCTGCTTTCCAGCAAATCATTCACTTCTGACTCTATACCAGTTCCCCCTGACAGAATTAAGTCTGTGCTCACAGCAGATCCCAGCTCCCATGCTTGCTGCAGGCTCTATAGCTTGGTTGTCCATAGCCTGAGACTGGCATGAAGCAGGGGAGTTAAGACACAAGCCCTTTGGCATGAATGAACCATTACTCCCCGGGACAGATCCCTGCCCACTCCCTGTTACCCATCTGGCCAATGCTTGGATGAAATGTGAGATGAAAGCAAAAAATTATCATACTCCAACTCTCACCACATCTGCAATTCTCTTTGTTGTTACACAGAAAAGAATGGTGAGAATTCCCTCTCCTACCCCTTGTTTGCAACCCTTTTACATGCTTTATTTGCAGTCTGGTCCTTATTTCTTGTTTGGTTTTTAACCATCTACTTTTTTTTATGGTTTTGTAGCATCTAGATTCCTGTTGTGATATGCTCTAGTTTTATTCCTGCCTTTTTCTCTAGGGAAGAGGGGGAGAGAAAGATGAAAAGGTAAAATTAATTTGTTTCTTTGATAAGGTAGTTAAGAAGCATGTTGGCCCCTCCGAGCATTTCAATAGCATATCCCCTCTTCTAGTATTTCTGAGAGGGGAATGAAAGGTGAATGCTCAAAACTGCCAGCACATCCACATCCTCCTCTTTGAAAATTGAAAACTGAGACTAATTATAATGGCTCACACAGTCCAATTATATTGCTGATCTAATCGGCTAAATCAGGAGAAGCGCTGAATAAATCTGCACAATAGCTGGGACACAGAGTCGACTTCTCCCTGGCCCAGCACATTTGAAGCATGCTTATCAGCTGCATGACATCTGAAAAAAAACAAAACCAAAAAACCTCCCCCCCCCCAAAAAAAAAGAAGAAGAAGCTGCTGGCTGCAAAAGTTTTGTGAATCTTCCCCTCCCATTTCTCTACCCACATTCCAAAGGAAGAAGCCTTTCATTTACAAAGGATTTTTTTTTTTTCCTGGTGCAGGCACACCCTCTTGAATTAAAGCAAACATAAGCACTTGGGCTTCATTAGTTAGTGATTAAATATGTTATGAGACAGAAAATTGCCAGATAAAGTAAGGCTGGTTTGTTCGTGTTGGTCTTACTGTTGGCTCTTTGTGCACACTCTGAGTGGCAGGCCTCTGTAAACTGAGCTCAACACTTGTGGGGTCCTTCTTCAACTCTACTGAGGGCCTGTCCCCTCTGGCTACTCCATCAAATTTCAGAGATCTGCTTGGTGAAGGAGTAAATATTACTGTTGTACACTCTTTATCCTTCTCTTCCATGCCGTTGAAATTTTCTCCATTCATGCTGACTTTTCCATCTACCTGCAGAATACAGTAAAATAAATATGCTGAGACAATTAGCATTTAAAGGAATGTAGGAAAGTAGGAATTCCACATGATATGACAATTGTTAACACAGTCTGTGCCATCAGTGAAGTACACAGCCGAGCATGCATTTCATTCAATGGGCCAAGAAAACCCTGTTCCTAGGAGGTCATAAACAAAATACAGACAGAAGGTAATATTTTTCCAGATTCCCTGGTTTCCCACATTTTGTTCTCCCAGTAACATACAGACACTCTCCATAGGCATCACAGATCAATGGATTTTAAAAGAACAACATAGCTTTATGTTAAATTTAGACCACAACTGCTGGGTTTTGCCTTGCCTCATGCAAAAGGCAAGCAGGTTCTTGAGGACTAACGATGCTGATGAACTGCTGTGTACCCTGGTGACCTCACTGCAGCATTAGCAGACCGTTCTTTCTGAAGCACTGTCATATGAACTTTGAAGGGTCAGAAGTGGCAAGTTAATCTACCTGTTTCTTTACTGTTCATACCAGGGAAGCAAGGAACCAACAAATATAACGACATTCCACTTTCTCCATGAGGCAATAAAATGGAAGATTTGCTTTCCCACAAAATGATTTTGTGCAGTCTCCTTGAAAAGAGAGTGCAGAAATAGTTTAACTATTTTGTTTTCAGAATGAAGCCAGCTCCTTAGTGCTCATATATTCTCACTAAAGAACCATTAAGCAAGAAAGAAAATAAGTTCTATCTTCTTCCTTTATACCGATGCAGCTTCCTCTCAGGACTTCAAAACTTTGCATTTACGTTCTGAATGGAGATGGCATGTAAAGACTTCCTTCAATTTGGAGGATTGCTTGTAGAAGCCATGGTATATATGAAAAAAAATCTTGCTACAAAGAACTCACAGGCCATTCATCATAACAGACCCCAGCTGGAGAGACATCAGGAGAGGACTGGGTATCAGTAACACCATATTGCTCCTGCTCAGCTACAGCACAGATGTTTATAAGCTTGTCAGCAAGAGTGAGTTTAAATAGATTTGAAGGAGGGCTTTGTTACTCTGTGCACAGAGATCCTTCCTTGCAAAATGGTCATCACAAGAGAAAATGCAAAGGTGAGGGAGTAAATATGGACAGACTCTTCTCTGCTAATCAGTGGACTTTGGGGAATAATGGCATAGATCAGTGACCTCTTAGAGAAGCTATCTGGGACATATGTGGTGATCAGTCATTTCAGGTTTCTCCACAGGTACTGAATAAACAAGAAACACATGTAAAAACAAGCTCAGAGGTAAGCCATTCCATGGGAATTTTTCACTTATTTCACTGTTATTGAAAACTGACGCCACAAGTGTCAAAACTGCTTTATAGAATTGAAACACAGGTTAAGAAAACAAACTTCTTCCCATCTCATCCTCCCTGCCCCACTCCTTATTTCACCACTTACTTATCTTCAGTACTTTACTGCTTGAGTGAACAGCTTGGATACCTCAAAAACAGCACTCCAATGTAGTCTATACCATCAGTGCTAAGCTGAGGGAAAACTCCTCCTGTTGACTTCTTGTATACCGTGCATCACGAGGTCTGCTCTCTATCCAAGGGTTACTAACTAAGGGGGACATCTCCAAGGTGCTGGGCATCCTCAGCTCTGACAGATGTGTGGGGAAGCGAAGGCAGTTAGCACTTCATGCAATCACCTCCAGGCAAAGGAGAAACAGCCTTGCTCCACAAATGGTTTCACCCCTTCCGACTGCTTTTCAGATGAAAGGGTTCCCTCCTTTTCCTCACTGACATCATCCACTCAACACAGTACCACTCTTAAGGTTTATTTCCAAACAGAAGTGTGAGCAGACACTGAACCCCAAGTTGTCTGGGACTGTGTGCTGGATTATCTACTAGAAAGGCAGGTCATAAAAAGATGTCAAAAATAAAAAAGCCAGGAAAACACTGGAAGGCTGCACCATCCATTTTAGTGTCTCTGTTTAGACTAAGACATGTCTCTATTTATATTAAGGAGGAAAACCAAAAACCAAATGTTTGAATGATCAGGACAGATGCCCTGGCTGCAGAGTTAAACAAACATACTCCTTTACTTCTGATCTGGAGCAACTCAACACAAGCAAGTCACCAGAGTTGAGAATCATCAACAGGCTGATGTTTCAAGGAAAAATAATGATACAGATACATATGCTAGGGAATGATTCCCACTGAGACAAGTCATATTCTTCCACATCAAGCGAACAAGAGCTAGACAGACTTTTAGTGGTGGTTACTGGAGGGTAGAAGTATCCACAGGGTAGTTTCTCCCTGCATATGGGAACTATATATGCATTAGTGTGAAGATGTTACACACATATCTAAGGTCCAATGGGAAAAAAGCGGCATGGATCAGAAAAACTGAAAGATTCATATTCACTGATGTCTAAAATGTAATTTCTAGGGGAATACCAATTAGCTGTAGGAGAAACAGGAATTACCGGTTTCACATTTCGACTAGGAAATATGGTGGGGGGATTTTGACAAGAGCTGGGACGGGACAGACTTGAGAAATTACAGACATCAGGACACACTTTTTCCACTATCTATACAAACTTGACTTATTTTTTTAAAAGTAAACAACCTGAATATACATGGTAGCAATGCTACTGAGATATCAGCAGGGCTGCAGGGACCTCTGCACGCTACTGGCAAAGTAGCAGATAGCAGTGGCAGAGTCAAAGGGACCTGAATTCTACAAGCTGGGGGCACCCATGCCAGTAGGCTTTGCATTGCTTACCACAAGGCTACAATGAGACTTCGGAGAGCTCGTGTTTTGGTATAGACACAGAGAGAAGGAGATTTCTTCAGACTTGTTCTGGCCTGTTCTCTCTAACACATCCCAGTTCTTTGCTTTCTCCATCACTGGCTCAGTATCTTGTTCCCAGTATCCACTCACCCAGTCCAAAGATACACTCAGATTTCACATCCCAGTTTCAGTCTCTTCTCCTATCCCATTCCCCAACAAATCTCATAGCTGGCTCCTTATTCCAGGCAGCCCTGCTTTTGTCCATGCTCTCCTACTCCTTTTATTCCCAGAATATTTGTGCAGTTCTTACGACCCAACGTAGTCAGTCCCCCTCTCTCACCAGTGATCCCCAGTACCAGTTTGTTTCACTAAACATGCACTGACAGCCTGTACCCTGTCTTTACACCAGTGAAGCAGCTTTCCCCACTCATCCCTAGTGGGAAGCATGCTTATGACAGAGGGTATCTTGGGACAAGTTGGCTCTTGGCTCTGAAGGAGTAGGGACTCTCCACACAAAATACATACACACTGACATGTTTCAAAGGCTTATGACTTGGCTAAATGAGGCAGACTTGGGTATGGCAGAAGTCAGACCTTTGACACAAAAGCCAGTCAGGTCTTCTTCCAAAAGTCAGGGCCTATGTATTCCCTGCCCCCTCACTTTTGTTTAAAAGCAAAAAACCCATGACAATGTACTCTTTCCTAACCTCTTTCTCTCAGAAAATGCCTTGGGTTTTTTTCTTAGAGGGTCTCCCTTTCCCTGTCTTTCAAAAAAAAATTAGGCTGAGGAAAAATAACCGATGCAAATATTCCAGTCTGAACAGATCAAGTTTCTAAGAAGGCTGGTAACCAAGAAGAGACTACTAGACCAGGCAGCACAGAGCACAAAGCTGAGTTTTAAAGCATCAGAATGCTGTAACCATCTTCTACTTAGCTGCATTAAAAATGTCTATGTTTAGGTGATTTAGTCAAGATCTCTCTGCCTTCTGATTGACTTTGGGAAGTGCAACATATCCTACCTTAAAGTTCTTTAAAACTTCCTTTGTGTTTTTGGGTTGTGAGTAAGGCCTGGGTGTCAGCATAGGCACAGCCTTGGGGACAGCACTTTTGCTGGGAGATGTGCGGCCCGTGGAAGCGCTGGGCTCTAGTTCAGCAGTGGGAACAATGGTTGCTTCAATGGTGGCAGTGAATTTTGGAGCAGGCAGTGACTGCTGCCTTAAATATCTCAGAGGATTTGGGTCTTTCAGTGGGGAATTTGGCTCCACTGAGTGGCTTCTTTCCAGAATTTTTGGCATCTGCAGACGCTCAAGGACAGCTTCACTGATAGTGAACCTTTCAATGTACTGCTGGAGGATGCTCTCGGCCTCCTCCTGTGACTTTGCATTCTTGTATGCCTCGTGAAGCTCCCGCTCTCTCCTCTCCCTGCAAGAGAGACCATCGCATTAAACTTAACATTGGAAATCGCTCCTATTCCTTCTGTGCCAGCAACATCCTTCCCTCTCCCTCTCCCTCACCCCGGGCCTGTAGGCATGGCTGCCCACCACTACCTATCACCTGTGGAACACACAGCATTGTTAGACACTCCATTTCAGTAAAACAACATACTTCTCTTCCACGATTTCTCGGTAGGTTTTGATGCTTTTTCTGCGCTCACTTGTTCCGTCTCCAGCCAAAAGCCTTTCCATTTTCTTTCTCTCAGCTTCTTTTTTTATTAAATCCTGTGAAGCACTCCTTCGGCGACTCTTCCACCGAGCCAGGTCCTACAAGAGAAGGAAGGCACCTGAATGCAGAGTTGCAAAGACTAAAAACTGGCCGTATAAACCAATGAACCTAGCCAGCCACTTTGCAATGCTGGTTCCTGGCTGCGGACCAGGCTCCCATCACCTGTGGGCAGTGAGGTTTTTTTAAAAAGAAAAGGTGATTATACCATAAAATGAAGATGTTGCCTAACTGATTTTTCTTCTAACAGCAGGATCCAGTAAGGATTGCATAGCTCCATTGGTGTATTTACTTTTTGGCTTTGTAGCATTGCAGAGGCATGCTAGGTAATAACACCAGGAAATTTAGCCTGAAAGGAGCAGTCGGGGCACTCATTTTCACTTCGGCCAACATTAGGGAAAAAAAAAATTGAATTCCCCAGGAAGATGAAATAGAAAAACCGTATTTGATGAAGAATTTTAATAATCAGATGTGTGGGAGACAGGAGTTTGTTGGAGGAAGGAACGTGGTTTCATGGCGAACTACAGCTGCACCAACAGCCTGCCCTGGAAGTCTGATTGTCCCAGAGTTCACCCACGCTATCAGCCAACTACATGGAAGCAAAGTTGATCCATGCTTTTTTTCTTCTTCCTTTATTTATTTATTTTTCTTTAACAGAAAAAAATCCAGTGCAGCATTCAAGCTTCCTCATGGGCACTCTCCAGTATTTTGGACCCAGACCTGAGCAACACAGGTTAGGGACTAAAATGGCTCACACGTGGTTGGTGTGAGACATGACAGAGCAAAAAGCCTATGGTTTGTATTCAGCTATGTAGATACGTCCTTGTTGAAGTCATGATCTTATTCTTTTTTGGAATCTGCCTGCCCAAAATTATCCAGAAAATCCACCGATTGTAGTTCTTCACATTTCTTGCAAAACCAGCCTGACATAAAAACAGGGAGTCCCAGGAGATACCTGTCTTGGGCACCTATGTCTTGCATCCTGCTTGGGTTATGAATTCTCAAGTCCTAGAGGGTACAGAAACAAGATCTTTTTCGTAGTAAAAGTACTACAGTAAAGAAGTTTCCTAAGCTGTAAAATTTCCTTGTAGCCAACTAGTAAAGGAACAAAATTATACTTGGAAAAATAACCTCTGCAGAACTTCTGAAAAGAAAAATAACTTCCTAGGAAACTGTAGGGGCACACTTGTCATTAACTTTACAACATCAGGAGATGAGTACACAGATTGTATTTCGTGCACTCTAACAAATTCTGGTTTTAATAAAAACCAGAGATTCTGTACACATACTCGATTCAAAGACTATGTCATTAATTACATGGTTTTACAAATACTCTAATTGCATTTTTATTGGTAAACAGCAGAAGGTACTGCAATCATAATTTATTTTATTAAAACCAGGAACAAATCTTGTCACTTTTAATTTGGCTTAAACCCACAAATTATTGACATTACACTCAAGGCACTGCTCATTAAAGTATTTCTTCATGTGACCTACATATATTGGTCTATAATCCCCTTCTTGAAACACAGGCCTTTCATTTTCCTCAGTTACTAATTATTTTCATTGAAGTACCAAAGCATTTCTTTATTCAGCTACTCCCACTATTGCCTATTGTTTGGAAATCAGTTTTTCATTAGTGAATTTCATACCCTAAGCCCTTCTCCTCTTTCTGTAATTAAAAACCAGACATGTTTATCTTTTTCAGCTCTGATGCTTTAGGATAACAATAATTAAAAAAAGCCATGAAACTGTTAATTGTTGGCAAATTTACAGTATGGGCATATAAAAAAATATCAGCCTGTGAATGTGGTGTCATCTCCATAAAGCCCTCTGAATACCAAAAACATTCCAGTAAGGGCATTTTTAGTACCTCTTCATAACTTTTAGTTTAGTGTATCAGGTGCTGAGGGCCTGGAAACCTGATGGACTTCAGCTCAGAGGGTTTTCCATTCAACAGCCAAGAGTTCTCAAACCTCCCAAATGCCTTTGGACTCATTCTTACTTCTGCTGGGAAATTATGGCTTCCCACATGTAAAGACCTCTCAGCTGAAGTCCTTCACTGTTCTGCTATGAAAAATTATTTCTTACTAGCATATATTGTTCTTTTTTTTGACTTTTCCTTGAGTTTTCTACCAAAAACCTCTCTCAGATGTTTCACAGCAGTTGTCCTTATAATGGGAAATTACTGTACTAGCTGCTTGAAGATATGTGGTTGGTTTGGGCTTTTCTTTTTTTAATGAAAAAAAAAACCGCCCCAAATTCCTCATTTAAAAACCAGTCTTTAGGAATGAACAGGATTGAAACTAAAACTCCTGATACTAACTTACCTGCAAATAATGCTTTTCTGACCTTATTTATTTGCTGAAGATAATGCCAAATGACAGCTTAAAAAACACCGAGGAAAGAGGGTTTGGAAAGGACTTATGATCGAAGCAGGGTGTAGGTAACTTGAGAAGTAATTTGTTTGCTTGGACAAGATGGAAAATGTTACCCTTTTCTGTGTCTGTGCAAATTTATTAAAGCCAAGTCCAATTTATTTATTCACTGTCCTGCTTAGTCTTGTATTTTGTCACTTTGGACATTTACTAATTATAAAAGTTAGAGAAATCAGTAGGTAGAAGCTGCTCTGCCAGCATTTTTACCTAATCACAGTTTAACTACTTTTTTTTTTACAGCAAATTGCACAGTACACAGGCAGAGGCACCAAAAGATCTTATATTCTGTAATTTACATCATATCATGAACTTCTATGCTTTTAGCAGCAATCCACTGGAGAGGAAAGGGGAAAAAAGGTCCTGATTATTTTAGTTCTAGTGAACAATAGTAGATTCAGTAGGTTGCACTTTTTAGCCTAACTAGCTGGCCTCCGTGCCAGCACTGCAGCCAATGTTGCATACTCACATCTTGCCATCTGGTCTCGTCCTCTTTCAGCTGGTTGTGTACGTTCTGTAGTTTCTCGTGGCGAGCTTTGCTATGAGGCTGAGTCGCAGCTTCTTCACATCTCATGTCAAACATGCTCATACTCCTAAATGAGGGGGAAATAAGAAGTGCAGCATTATTGAGAGGCTTATTCCTTCAGCTTGTTAGAACTAAAGCCACATGAGGGTGCTACAGCAGAATCAGACACCCGCATCCTTACGAAGCTCCCAAAAGCAGCAGTCCCCTAGAAGGACCAGTTAGCAACCCTACAGCTCCCACATAGTACACTTCAGGCATTATACTCCTCAACTTTCTCTTGGTTTTGTTAACTGATTGCAACTTCGCCTCTCCCTAAAAAACTACTACTAATATAACACCTCCATCACTAGCTCTTATTAAAATAATTCTATTCAGAGCAGAGGTCAGAACATTTAACTTTATGAAGTTTTGTTTCCCAGTGAGTTTTCAAGACCCCTCCAATTAACAATGCAGACAGACATTTCCATTTCAGTGTAAAAATCAGAGAGGCTTGAGAGGTATATTAGGGGCAGCATAGCTGGCTAAATGCTCTTGCTACAAAACCAGGGAGAGCCCATCCAGAGAAGTACACACAGTGCAAACAGCACGGTACTTCCTCCTCTACCCTCCCTCCCTTGAAGAAACTCAATGCTATCAGCACCAACTTATTAACACAGCTAACTTAACAAGGAAAAGCTGATGCTCGGGACAAAACAATTTCTACGTGTTCTATTTCCGTCCCTGACCTTTGGAGAGTTAAAGGAAAAAATGGTCATGGTAAGGTATTATACATCCATTCATATTAGATAAAGATCTTCACACAAAGATAACGCATTTACTGCTCCCCCTCTACTACTTATTATTAGTAAAATATGACCTCAGTTGTGCCATTAAAAGCAAAAAAAAAAAAAAAAAAAGAAAAAAAAAAAAAGGCAAAAAAAAAAAAAAAAAAAAACCCTACAAATCCACAATCAAGGATTTTTAACGGTTT